>JAPDSC010017794.1:261124-289468 GCA_026290005.1 Latrodectus geometricus
ATTTATTATCATAAATAATTATTTTACATTTATTTATATATTATTTATTTTTTATTTATCATCATAAATATAAATGAAAGTGTATAATCAAGAGTCCTGAAGGCTGGGGGAAGTTCAAGAAGATAATACATGTGAGAAGTGATATTACTACAATATTCCATGAGTCTGTTGAGCATAAATGATAAATTTACAAAATATCAAAAATATAATAAAGCATAACAAATACTTTCTCATTGTTTTTATATTCAATAGTTATATTTAAGTTTATAAGTTAGAATTTAAATTACATTATATATTATAGAGAAAAAATTAGGGCAATTTTTGAGGGAAATATTATTCTTTTAAAAGAGAGGTCTATGTAGAAAAAGCAAGGAACACTTGCATTAGATCTAAATATTAAGATAGAGTTTAAAAATATTGTTCTGAGAAATACTGATTCGTGCAAATTTTCAATCTCATAATCAAATGCAATCTGACTTATATAACCTTTCTCTTCAAACTTCCTCGCTACATCAGGAAGTACTGTTTTGAGATCGAAAGAATGAATACCTTGTTGAGTCATGTCATGTAGACGCCGTCTATATTTTTATTTATTCAAAGACGTCGAATAGACAGCGCTAGCAGACTTTGTTCTTTGTATTGAACCCTATTTCAGTCTAATTTTATTAAAAAGTTGACAGTTGCTATACTGTCAGGTGTTTTAGCAGAATATATATGTATAACTGAGTATATTATATTAAAGATATTTTTAGACACTTCAAAGAACTTTCTAAGAATTTTTATAGGCCATTGTCAACTGTCTTGGCGTTATGATTACTATAATTATGAAGAAAAATTCTTTTTTATTTAAAAGATAAGCGCAGTCAGTGTAAGCGAACCCTAAAGCCGTGGCCTATTGGTATGATTCTGATCTTCAGAGCCAAAGTTCTCTGGCTCGATCCCAGCCTTTGTAGAAGAAACTTGAGATGGATGTTGCGTATCTCGTCTGTCAGAGTAGGTGTTTTCAAGTTTCCCAGGTTTTCTCCTTTGCAACTCGTGATATGGCTTACTATCTCTAATAGCATTACGGAAATCAGTTATGCGGTCAACGTTAAAATGTCTTTCAACCAACTATAGGCTCTTCGGCTGCCCACAAAGTGGTGTATACAAATGCAATACCCTACAAATGCATACTTTAACATACCTATCCCCTATTTACAGGGATCATTTTAGAGAGGATGTCCTTTACTGGCGAACTTTCACCTCGCTTTTCTTGTACTTTAATATAATATTTTAAAAAAATATTTATGTGTTTAATTCGCATAAATTTAATTTCAAAAATATCTTAGCATTAAAAATATTTTAAATAGAATTATTATAAAGAAAAATAAATCCTTTTTCTCGTCTGAAGTCTACTCTTTCCAAAGTCTAGAATGCTTTGTAATATTTGTTATTGTTTGGGGTAAAGAAAACCGAACTCCACGTGCCGCAACCCCATTCACACCTGCCCCATTCAAAGGTCATTCTTGACCATTCAGAAAAGCAGCTTTCTATGGAGGGAGGAAACTGATCTGCTATCCCCCGTAGGGTTGTGACTGATTTCAGGCCAGGTCTTTCTTCTCCTAATGTACTTCCCAACTTCCAGAACTGCAGGAAGCCTATTATTCTTAATATACTACCTAGGACTTCATTAGGAACTCTCCAGGACAGAAGCTATTTATAATAGAACCATGCCACGCGTCTTCTTTCTGATTCTCTGTACTACTAGTGTACTAGATATTTTTACTATATTTTTATTACTATTCTATTTGTTACTCTGTTATCGATTTTTTTTAAGACAGTATTTTTTTAAACTAATCAGAAATTTCATTTTTGATTATTACTATCTTTTTAATATATTTTTCTTAAAAGTTAACGTACCATTTGGTTATTACTTGCCTCATGTATTTGGCTTGATAATTTTTTTACTATTTTAAGGAATTTTTCGTGAACAATAATATTTAAAGGACGTGTAAATTTCGATTATTTTTTTAGTAATCGATGATATTTTGATATCGATTTCATAAGTTTTGCGTTAAATATTATAAGAATGTAAAAAGGAAAAGAAAAGAAAAAAAAGGGGGGGGTGAGAGAATTTATTTTGAATTTAGAATGATTTGTTTTTTATTTATATTTTGAGCAAACGATTTTTCATGAGAAATGTTTCTTCTGTTTGAATAAAAATAATACATTTTTTTCAGATAATGTGTTATATTATTGAGTAATTAAATAATTTCTTATTGGAAAATTATTCTTAAAACAATACATTTTGCTTTCATTTCTTTAATCATGATTTTATATTTTGCCGATAATTTAATGAAAATATGAATCATTGTAAATTACTTTCATAATGTAATTTAATATTTAAAAAATAAATAAAGTAATTAGTTCTAAAATCTCAGCATTATTTAAACAAGAATTTAAAAATTCTTTTTAAAAAAGAAATCCCAAAATTTCGACAAAAAACGTATTGATCTATTAAAATAATATTAAATCGAAATGTAGGGTAACACAAATATCACTTTATTATTCAAACGATTTTATAATGATTTTTAAAAACAGTAATTATATTTAAGTCAAACGATATTATACCCGATAATTTATTAAAAAATAATACTTTTTATGTTAACTGTGGCAACATTTTTATGTGATATTGTAAACAGTGTTAAAATAAGCCAGTAGGCTGTCTTTGTTATAAAACTAAAATTTAATACACTTGCACAAGAGTAATAAATTTTCTATATTTTCAAGTTTTTATGATACTATTTACAAATTTATATGACGCAGTAGTTTGCTCACTGCTTTCTTTTCATAGCCAGTGTATAATACCCGTACGTGCATTTTTGATATTTTCCATTAATCTTGCAACTGCGTAGTACAGTTCATCATTTTACGAACGGAATTCTTCTTGAATTGATTGATTTTGATCTACGGAATTGAAGGCGTTCTTGCATTTTTGTCGATGCTGACATGAAGTTGTTTTGTCATGCTTAGAAATGCAAAATTCCACAGTTATCGCATATGCGTTTTTTTTTTTTTTTTTTTTTCTTTTTATTGCGACAGGGAGATAGAGGCTGCCATTCGAAAACAAACTCGTAAATATCAAGTCCTAAACTATTTTGAATGCATAAAGCATAAATGATGCATTGTGCATTTGCACAGTGATTGCACAAATGCAGAATTTATACAAAAATCAAAGATTTATTTTCTGCGTTGTTTGTGTTGAGCAAACATTGCTTATTATTTACTTTTTTTTTGTAAGGAAAATAAAAAATGCCCTATAAAATTATCGTAAATATCGAATTTTAAGTATTTTCTATACGTTTATTGCAGAAAATGTTGATGGCTTGAGTTACCCTTAAACGTATGTGAAAATAGTCTTGTATAGATTTCAAACTGCAACGAAATAACGAGGTCGACAATTGAGTTTGCATAATTCTTTTCAAACTTGCATGCCACGTCTGAGGGTGACATCCTATGCTAATGGTCATAGGTCTTTGGTTAGGCTAGAATCAAACCTGATGTCTTTCTCTTAATAAAGCGTGATTCTTACTAAAAGCTGGATCGTGGCCATTAAATATTTTCTGTGATAACGATTAAACCATAATTGTAAGCGATATATTGAGGTGCGTTCTTGATAAATCGCTTGCAAGAATAACTTTTAAAATGCTACAAAAATCTGAATTTGAATTTTTAAGGATTTTTCCAATTTCGCGTAAGATTTTCGAGTGTTTGAGGCAAAATGATAAGACTTAAAATTATATATAAGAAATTATATATATATAAAAAAATAAAGAATGCAATTAAAAATCTATCTAATTTTTAAGAATGCATTCTAAGGAGGGTAAGCGTTAAAACTGATGATTATCTCTTCTTAAGATTTAAATTATTTGAACTTATTATATTCAATTGTAATGATTTCAACTTAATTATATCAGCATTTTGTTCATAAATAATATGGGCATGTTCTTTCTCTTTCTTTTTTCAAAAAGAAATAGTTTCAAATCCAGAATAACTGAGTTTGAGTCTAGGAGGATGGTATGGAAATTTTGACATCGCGTTGAGGACAGATTAACAGTTGAAGGGGTTCTAAAGATTTTGAATGTTCACCACTTGTTATTATAATATGAGGGTTTCATCTACAATTATCAAATTCAAATGTGACGAATATCGAAAGTTAAACCTTTGTTATCTGAAAACTATTGTATCGATACGAGCGTTAAATATGAGTAATTACTGAAGTCGGTTTTATGTATATGTTTGTAGAAAAGAGATAATGGTTCGGGTGTCGACTTCGTCACTTGACCATTATTCAAAGTTCAGATGCCATAGGTTGAGTCGATAAGGCTTCGATAAACAGAACTATAGATGTGTGGAAGCATATTAAATGAACGAAAAATGTTTGGGGGAGTTCAAAAACACTGAATAATACTCAAAGATATGAATTTGTACTTAAAATTAAGAGGCGTAAATGCAGAATCATCGATTGTTACTGTAATCAATTACCTGATACACATAATCCATTAATTGGCATTACAATTGAAATCTGATAATTCTATCTCGAATTCAATTCTTTTTTCATGATTAATCGATATATTTTTCCATGGATAACAACCCAACATTTTGATGATTTTTTGTTTATATTTTGCGAACTATGGTCGTAAACGAATGTCAGCATTCAAACACCTCTCCTAGCGTCTAGTTATACTGCTTGCGCACCACATATTTATACAATCAATATCTAGTAACATGCAAATACATGTTAATGCTTTCATGGTGTGTTATGAAATATTCCTGTAATGGCATGTATTTGCAGAAGACAGCGAATTGAATCGCAGTACTTTGATCGATGTGACAGACACTTACTATCAGCTATTTAAGAGAAGAAGAAAAAAATATCTGATAATTTAAAGAGACACTTCTCCACTGATAAAAAGTAACGTATTCTTCATTTTAGCAAAATTTTGATAGAATGAAATAAATTCTGTTTAAATTTTTACATTGTTTCAAAAAAGTAAAAAAAATAATTTATTTTTGAAATCAATAATGTTTTTATTTTTAATTTGATGTAGACAAACCGTTTCATTTTTTCCAAAAATCGTTTTCATCCTTTTGAGCATTAATTAATGATCAAAATTATGAAAACGATTTTATGTCATTATATGTATATAAATGATAGTTATCAAAATATTTTAATTATTAATATTCAAATATTTAAATAAACTAATTCACGTTCAAATAAATTCATTTAAAATGCTTTCGAATTTAAAATAATATTGTTTGACTCTGCTTAAAATTATCTGATTTGAAAAAAAATATTTTTTTTTTATATATTTTATTTGAAAACTAAATTTTTGAAGCTCTGCTTATGGAAAATTTTCGAATTAAGGAAAATAACTGAATTGTATTAAAATCTATGAATGCTTTCATCTAGGTCTATTCAACATGCAAAAATTTAAAATTCAATTCTTTACTCTATTCCAGAGTTTGTAGAGCATAATTTTTTTCACTACGAAATCGTCTGAAAATCCCACAGAATCGTTGCCACTTCTATGACAATAAAAAGTAACATTAATTTTGAAAATTACGATAAATGCTATCGTTGCTAAGCTTCACTGATTAAAAATAATAATACTTCAACGAATCTTTCTCTAAACCTATTTGAATACTACATCTACACATTGTTCTAAGTTTGTGAGGAAATGATTAAAAATCGTTGATTGTTCTCCTGAGAGCTTTCTAAAAGAGAGATAAGAAATCGTTTGAAACGTGTACAGAAACCGTTCTTATTCTTGGGGCTATAAAAAGCTGCTCATAAAGCCAACTAAAACCCACCCTATATTTATTCCGAAAAACAAGAAAAGAATGAAGCCCCTCGTATATTTTCAACGTGACGCACACGAACTGCGCTTTTTCATTTTGCCCTTGACAGAGGTTGAGAGCGAGAGATCAAGATCAAGGCTATCGTTTGCAAAAACTGCTATCCGAAAGAGAAGCACCTCTCTTTCACTTTATTTTGCAGTTCGACGCAGCAATTTCAAGGTCTCATCTCGTCAAGAAGAAAATGAGCAAATTTTCTTTTTTTTATAATTTTTTTTTGACAAACGATTTTTTTTTTTTACATCTTCCTTTTTCACTTCCCCTCGCTCCTTCCTCTGGAATTTTTGCGGCTGGGAAAGTGACTCCGTGACCGGGTAATGATGACTTCGGGCCCGGAACCCGAAAAGCCTCCCATTCGGATAATCAAGAAAACGAGAAACAAAAAATCGTTTGGAGTGAGAAAACGAGTTTCACTTTCCTCAGGGCACTACTGAAAAAAACATCTCTTTGCAAGTTCAGTCTTGAAATTTACCAAAATTAAGCGATTTCCCATTTAGAGACAAAATAAAAATTTTTCGAGAATTATCTTGGTTAACATTATGATTTATTCGTCAGATCAAATACGATTCATAATTAATATTTTGAAAACATCTTAATCGAATTATTAATGTTAGATTCGGAACGAATCGTAAATATTCTCAAGTCAACAATAACTCAAGTAATAAAACCTTTTCTATTTTTTCTTTGAAAATTTCTTGGCATCAGTCGATTTATAAAAATGTATAGCTAAAGTATTAAATATATGATATATCGCTGTAATTTATTCTAATACTTGTTTGATTAATATGTATAAATTTTGTTTATATAAAAGTCTGATGAAGGATTATCAATATTATAACTTTTAATTTCCATAACAATATACCAAATACATAATATCTGTGTAAATCCTTAGAAATAAACACAAAGTAAAAGGTATCACAAAAAATTTGTATGCCATCAAATATTAAAAAGAATAAAATAAATGATTCTTTTCACAAAATATTTTCCTTTGAAGTTATACAAAATAAAAAATTTACGTATAGCTTTTTTAAACTGTCTATAGTTTTATGAAAAACATTTACACAAATTTATCTTATAAAAAAAAATTAGTGTTACTACATTATATGTATTATCAAATAAAGATGTAATTATCAGAATCAAACTTATTATTTTTTTTTAGAAAAAGAGAGTTCTTAATTATGTATAATATTTTTATTTCAACACATTATAGTATTATTCACTTAAATAATGAAATGATACGTATAGATTTTAGCAATATTGCCGTTACCATAGCTACTTTAATTTTCGTTTGGAAAACATAAATATATTTGTTTTATTAACAACTGAAACAAGTACGATGATGAAACAAACAAAGGGCAGTCTTAGTTACCTACCACATATCGATTTCATATGCTTCAATATGTGAAATAATGAGAGTATGGTAACACAAAATGGAATTTTTTTATTCTTTTTAGTCCCTCTGCTATATTATCGTTTTCCAATTTTTGTAGAACATTTCTATAGAAGCATTCGTTTTGAGCTACATTTTAAAAATAACACATAGTGTTAAAAAAAAAACACCTAAGTTATTAGTGATACGATTCCAAAATGTTCTACAATCATTTACGCCTACGTCAACTTCACGAGTTGTTAGGATAATTAGCACGTGGAACTGAACTCAAGTCACTGTTTTTAGAACTAGTTGATAACTATATTTATTAGCAGTCACGATCTAAACTTATCTATTTGCAAAGTTAAGTTCTATTTATTTCTAAATGCGACGTTCAGTAAAGTTTATCATGCGCACCACGTACGCCTATCCAATTTCAGAAACCCACCTACGAGTCGAGACCTTGTTCTCTAAGAAGCACAATGAACGATAGCGATTATCTGGCAGCATCGATATAATGAAGTGTCAACGATAAGATTCAATCGAGCTCTAATTTAAAAGACTGTTGACAACGGATTGTTATATTTTGGTTTGTGACATTAATTCTGAAGACGTCAGAATTAATGTCATAACCCGATCTTTTATTTAATCAAGAACCCGATCTGATTTAATCAGAATGAAAGACGAGAGCTCTCCTTACATACTCAAAATAATTCCTTATTTGTTCCTAAAGCATTGCTCTTATCAAGTTAGTTTTTGAAAAAAAAAATGGAATCGTCATAAATCTTATCAAATGTATATTTCTGTTATCAACTTGTTGTCTGTAGCACACTGTAACGGACACTTAAGATATTTACAATTCCAACACTATTCGCATATTTTCATTGGAATTATTATGTAACACGATGTAAAAGGATTGGAAAATTTATTAAATTTTAAAGTAATTCATTTTTAGATTAGAGAAAGGATTGTATTAGGTCGGGGAAAAAGTAATCCATTATTTTTTCGGTAGACGTCTGTAGTGATCGATATCTCGTGAGGTATCTATCAAACAATTTCAGATTTATGCTCGTTGGAAAGGTGACATTTGACACTAAAATATCCCCTTGCGGTTTTTTGTTTGATTCATTCAGTTACGAGTACAAGGTTTTAAAAATGGAAGACAACAAACAGAAAATTCGATACATTTTCGTTTTTCTCTTGTAATGGTGAAAAAGATAGCCGGGTGGCTAAAATTGTGAAAGGTGTTTATCGTCCTATATAAGACTGTAACAACCAGTTACGTGCAATTTTTGTTTCGTCGATTCCGTTCGGGTATTTTTGATGTTAGAGATGCACCTCGCATGTGGATACAGCATCGTCGAAAATGTCTATAAAATATCACAAATGATCGAAGTTAACCGCATGTCAGCAGTCGTAACGCGCAAGACCTAAAAATCTACATGAAAGCTGTTTTAAACCTTTTTACAAAGTGAATCCAAAAGAAGTTACATAAAATTCACGTGAAAATAATGGATTTCTTTTTCCCCAAACTAATATTATGAGTTCCAACAAGGCATTCTAAACGAAATAGATTGTTGTAAATGTTGTTACAACAATTTTATCTTAGAATGAAAGCAAATTAAGTGATATATTTTGTTCTCTAATCAAAACACATAAATTGGTACTAAATTTGATCAATATTCATTCTTTATTTTGCGCATCATCTTAAGCAGAAACTGAAAAATAGGCCTAGTAGGTTTAATGAAGAAAAGGTTGTCTCAAAGAGAAAATTCTAATTCGATTCTGATGAAATTCTGATTCTGCCAAAGAAGCATGGAATAAATTCTGATTCACACACACATAACCGCAAATAATTTAATGAGAATTATCAAACATTTCTAAAAATTATTGGCACAGAAAGAAAATAATTCTTAAAAATGTTTATACTTTCGTTTTAGCATGCTTTAAAAGAAATTTTTAAGCAAAACACCAAAGAACTTTTCTAGTCTACATGTAGATAAATATTAAAAACAGCGACAAATAAATTACAGAAAACTGATTTTGTAATAATTTATCATTTTATATTGTTTACATAAAAATAGTAAATAAACAAATAGAAAGCAATATAGAATAGAATAATATATAGAAATAAATCTAAAATTGAGAATCTGGAATTTATAATATGAACAATTCTACAAGCATTTGAATGTGAAAATTTCAAAGAGCAAGAGTTACTTTTTACGGCATTTAGCTATTTTCAAATTAACGAAAACCAACATAAAACATGAAAAGTTCTAAAACGAAATTTCGTGCTCCATTAAGCAAACCACAATGTAATTTTTTATTCCAAACACAGATTTAAACTAACAAAAGTCTGCGTGCATTTTTTTGTGAGAAAACCAGACGCACCACTTCAATTTTAAGCTAACCGCAAAATGAATGCCAGTCCAGAAAAATACAGCAGGTGGTACAAAGTATTCCGGCCCACATTCCACTTGCTTCGGTATAATTGCATCCGTTCACGTTGGGAATGACGTCCGACATTTCATGGGTCCTTCGAACAGCTGCTATGATGTTAGGATTCCGACGAACAGCTTGCATTATACAAAAAAAAGGATTCTTTATTTATGGTTTATTATTTAGATCTAAGTTTGTAGCTGGAGCAGCTGCAGCATATTATGGGTGATTCGAAGGCGTTTCAACGAAAATCGAGTTCGGCAATTGTTATGAGACGTCATTCACTTATTATTTTCGTTTTTATTGACAGTAAAGCAGACGATATTTGCAAACAATGCCAATTTTCTTTTAGAAAATATATTCAAAAAATAAATTCCTTTTTTCCTTAAGTATATATCTTTAGAAACTAAATAAATCTAAATATATAGTTTCTGTTGATATAAAATAATGTAAATTACTAAAATAAATAAATTGTTAAGATATATTAGGTTGGGGAAAAAGTAATCCATTATTTTTTCGGTAGACGTCTGTAGTGATCGATATCTCGTGAGGTATCTATCAAACAATTTCAGATTTATGCTCGTTGGAAAGGTGACATTTGACACTAAAATATCCTCTTGCGGTTTTTTGTTTGATTAATTCAGTTACGAGTACGAGGTTTTACAAATGGAAGACAACAAATAGAAAATTCGATACATTTTCGTTTTTCTCTTGTAACGGTGAAAAAGATAGCCGGGTGGCTAAAATTGTGAAAGGTGTTTATCGTCCTATATATGACTGTAACAATCAGTTACGCACAATTTTGGTTTCGTCGATTCCGTTTGGGTATTTGGATGCTAAAGATGTACCTCACATGGATACAACATCGTCGAGAATGTCTATAAAATATCAAAAATGATCAAACTTGACAGCATGTCAGCAGTCGTAGCTTCGCACAAGACCTAAAAATCTACATGAAAACTGTTTTAAACCTTTTTACAAAGCGAATCTGAAAGAAGTTACAAAAAGTTCACGTAAAAATAATGGATTTCTTTTTCCCCAAACTAATATTAATTACTGAAGATATTTTAGTTAAAAAATATTCTGAAAAATATGTTTGATAAACTAAATTGACGTCATAAATGGGAGCAATTTTAAATCCAGCGAATAGTGTGTGTAATTTCTAATTTTCCTGTAAAATAATGTGATATTAAATCACAACACAAATCTAAGAAAAAATTAGACATTAATAAAAAAGATAATCTTTTTTATATTCTTAAATATTCTTTAGAATATATATCTTCTAACAAAAAAAAAAGATTATTATTATTACATAATAATTTATGAAATATTTAGATAATATAAAAATAATTATAATAATATATAAATTATGTAATAAATTAGATAATAAAAATATTGGAATAATATAAAAATGAAATATTAAGAAGAATCATGAAAATTTTTTTTCAACTTGTAAATTTTACATTAATGAAAATGATTTTTATAATATAAATGAGAGCAAGCAAATACATTATTTGTCGATTCAAATATTTATACTATAAAATAATTAAATATATTATTGAAATAAATATGTACACACTAATGTAGCCTTTAAGAGTTATTTTAATTAATAATTTAATTAAAATAATTCTTAATTGGCTCTCCACTTAATTTTTACAGTATAAATGGAGCAATTTCTTATCACAGTTTTCCACTGGTAAATCAACGCGCTTGTTCTTATCTCTATTAAGAAAATTTTATTTAAATATAAAATTTTAAATGTGTAATAAATATTTTTTTAATTTCATTAAATATTAATCGATGAAAAATTTTTGTAATGTATTTCTCAATAATAATTGTTGCAAACACTCAATTTAAACTTCCCGTATCACACAATAAAAAGCAATAATTATTTTGAAAATTAATAAATTGTTAAACACCTTTCATAATTGAACTGCAATTAGTTATTGTAAAATAAATCCTCTGTTTTTGCAATAAAATATGTAGATATCAAAGTTTGATAAGAAAATTTAACTCCTTTGCTTGTTTTGGATGATATAAGAGACATGTGATGATAAAATGAATGAAATTTGAAGATAATCCCTCTTTGAAAATCATACTTAGTTTGCTCTAATAAGTGAAAAATATTTACTATTCTTTTGATAAAGACAAGTAGAAAAAATTGATAAAAATGTCACTCTTTACAAAAGTTTCTTTTGAAAATATACTGAACAATTTATAAGTAGGTTTCAGCATTTCTACTTTTTCAAAACAGCTGCTTTAAAGAAGAAAAACTTGTCGTAAACTAACTAAATTTAATGATTTGTTTATACGTTGTTGAATGAAATACAATGGTCCACAAAAATATTGGGGTTTTTCTTAAAAAGTAATTGATTGAATAGTACGGATTAAAGAACCCACATAATTTATCTATTGTGTAGGATACGTCTTTTATTTTATTTTATTTTAAATATGTAGATATATTTTATTGTTTCTAATTTATATAGTAATTTGTTACAAGAGAAAATATTAACTTATTAGGAAAATCATTAAAAAATTGAATAAGGCGTGGAGTGCTTGCTTTTACATTTTCATTATTTTTTACTAAGCTTTCTCTTGTCTGCAGAAACAAATCTTTATTTTAATCTCACAAAAAAAAAAAGTAATAGAAAGTTAATGAACTTTTTCTTTTCTTTCTTTATTTTTTTTTTTTACTGTATTGAAGGAAATAAAAAATTTTTTTGAAAATATTAGCCTTGCACATTTAAAATACCTTTTTCTTATCTATTATTCATTTGAGCCACTGTACATGCAGTTATAAAATTTTTGCGACGAATATTTTTCAAGGGAGTTACAAATTTTTCAGGGCTGAAAGTTGTTATCCCCAAAAAAGGTAAGGTCACATACCCTATAAAGGTAAGCTTTACTGTTTTATTGCTTGACATCCCGTAGCTACAGGACTCGCTGAGATATAAAGGGAGACTCTCTAGCTTGGAAAATATTTATCTGAAGTTTAAACGCAATCCACCCACAATTTGTTAACTTATATGAGCCTAACGCAATAGTTTGCCATTTTTTTTGTTACAAAGCCAACAAAAATCTTGGAAACTTGCGACAAAAAAGTTGCAAAATTGACAGATACAAGTTTTTAATATTTTTGCTAGGGTCTGCTCATAAATTCGACCCACCATTTATTTGGCGACAACAGAAAAAATGGCGGAAAACTGTTAGTGTACTCAATGTGCATTTCGAAAATAATAATTTTTTTTTTATTTAAACATAAAAGCAAAAATAAGTATAAGATCGCTCGCTTTTAGACATTATTAAAAACTAAAAAATACTTAAAATTTATTAAAGACTAAGTTTTACTAGAATATTCTTGGCACTATTTCTCTTGGCGACAAATTGAATCCCTTCATCTTGGGTTTATTGCCATTGGCGATCAGGTGGCTTCAAATAGGATCCAAGCGGTTTTGTACTATTTGGCCAGTCCTTACGTCTGTGTGTAGAATTACACCTATACTATAAAGGTTAGGAATTATACTTGATTAGTGAATTGCTTGTTGGATAGTCGTGCTATACGGAGGAAAAAATAAATAAAAATAAAGCCCGGATAAAAGTTTTCAGTTTTCGCCAAAAAATATTTGATTACTGACAACAGACCCAATAATGAATCCAAGCAGGGACCTTTTGTGATAGCTTAATTAGTGTTCAGAAATCTTTTTATTCTTTAAACATTCTAAGATCATTGATTTTTAAATATTTGATAATATTATGTACTGCTTTTTATGCTTTTTCTTAAACTCGCGTTGAGAAGGGAGGAAGTGTTTGTGATTTCATCATTTGAAATATATTCTTAAAGTACACACACAATAGAAAAAAAATGTAAGGAAAATATAAATAAATAAGGAATTGACAGGGGCATTAATGTAAGGATATTGCTAGCAATAAGTAAAAGGAACAGATATATTCCTTTGTGATCGGGTATTTTAATATTTACTACAGTTCCTTTTAAATATTAATAATATTGAAACAAGTTTATTCCAAAGGAACCGACCATTGACAAATGCTTAATGCATTCGTACTAATCTTGAGAAAATTGAACGAAAGCCATTGTTTAAGAAAGTGACGTAACGAATATTATAGAACTCCCATTGAATATTCCACGAAATCAATTATAAAACAATTACTTTCACATTTTTCGCAAATTTCAACAAATTCAGGCTAAATTTAATTGCATATAAGTCCTAATATTGTTTTAAATTTTGTGTCTTCAGATATTTATAAGATATAACTCTAACTTCTGTTATACTAAAGTAACAGGTATCATAAATAAATAACGGGTATAGTAATTTGTTTTTGATATTTGTTATTAATAACGAGTAAATAAGACAAATAATAACGGGTAAATAAAACAAATTTTATCGGCAACGTTTTTTTTTTTTTTTTTTTTTTCTTTTTTGCCAAATATTTACATTTGTATCTTTAAATTGATGTCCTAATATTGTTTTAAATTTTGTGTCTTCAGATATTTATAAGATATAACTCTAACTTCTGTTATGCTAAAGTAACAGATATCAAAAATAAATAACGGGTATAGTAATCTATTTTTGATATTTGTTATTAATAACGAGTAAATAAGACAAATAATAACGGGTAAATGAGACAATATTTATCGGCAACGTTTTTTTTTTTTTTTTTTGCCTAATATTTACATCTGTATCTTTAAATTGATGTCTTCGTAAAAAAGTTTATTTTTACACTCTGTTTGTACAGTTTCTGTAAGAAAAGAATATTTGTGAATCAATATATCTTATAAGACAATTTTAAGTGTTGTAAAATCTTACACCTGCAATATAACAAATAAGAAATACGGTAATAATATAATAATTCATTTAAAATGCCTTACATCTCTTGTAGAAATAACATTTATTACCGATTTATGAATTGCAGGTGAATAACAATGTCTTTTTTATATTGTTTATAGTGGCTGTAGTGAAGAAAAATTCTAGAATCTGTCACTATCATAACAATTCTAATAATTAAACACGTTATGTTATTTTCATATCAGTTTTAATAATTCATATGACACAGTGTTCGAAAAAACATTTATAGGATAATACTGCCATTAATACTAGAACATTATATAAGTTTCATAAATTTCTAGAAATTATATTAAATTAGTCTTCAATATTAAGAAGATTCATGTAAAATTAGATTAGTTTTCATTACTGACATCATATTGGAATTTGATATTCATTTAGTGCAATGAAACAGGATTTATTCTTCCATCAACCCTTAGTAACTGACAATGTTACCTAATTTTGATCAAACGTTATTTACACATTAAATAATGAAGCTTTTTAGTCTTATTCATTTATGGTACTGATGTCATATATAGACATTTTATAACTTATATTGAGTCGCATCGGTAATTATGCTAATAAATATCCTTTTTACGTCAGAGTTTTACCGGAACATGGGAAATTGTGCTACCATGCGATGTTTTAGCAACCTATTCGAATAGAATTCCCCAACAGAGGAAATCGTTCGAAAATCCTGATCGGAACACGAAAGTGGCATACTTAATTGCACTTGACAACAGAAAGACTTTTTTCCCGTTCCTGTTAGGCTGGCGACAAATAAAGCATCACCATCAACCACTTGGTGTCACTTTCGTCTTCAAGGTCTTCTGTGTCCTCATAGGACTTGCACGCGCAGGCATTACAGAAAGAAAAAAAAGTTTACCAAGCATGGAACAATAATTGCGAGATTTTTATCTGAAAACAGAGCCTTGCCCAATTGTCTTACCGGACGTTCGCTCGCCAAGGCCTCTCTTCCAGCTCCAAAAAACCATTGTGCAAAACGATTGGCGCATTAAATGCTTTGCTCGGTCACTGCTTATGGACCGACGGTTCCTATTTTTTTTTTATCTTCTTGTTATTATTTCTGTCTTTTCATACACGGGTGTTTATTGTTCTCAAAGGATTTTTTTTTACTTGTTGTTTTTTTAATAAATGTGGGAGAAAACTTTGAAAACAGGGTTCGAATTTTTATTTACAAGCAAGTTGCCCAAGATGGTTTCTGCGTTGCCCGTCTCGCCAATGTGAGTTCGAAAGACATCATATGAGTAAGATTGGCGTTTTGATGACTGTCTTTGTCATACGAAAAAGAAAATTAATTAAATTAATCTAAAAGACATGGAAAAGAATAGCGCGAATACATTGTTAAAAATGTTCAATTGAAACATAAAAGATTTTTTTTTCTTGTTCGGTTTAACAATAATAACTGTGTCATATTTTTAATTACATATGTAGATTAATATTTAACATTAAGTATTATTAGTAACATTTTTAACAGGATGTCCGAGGTTCTATCCTCGGGTTGAGTCTGAGGAAGATTGATTCCGCCATTTATCTCTCTTCAGTGGATCAATAAAGTTAAGTACCTAGCATGCTATGGAATTAAATACTGGGGGCTTAGCGTTAGGCGGACCACCTAACCGGGACATATGGATCTTACTCCAGAGTCCTCAGTCAAGAAAACAGGTATAGGCCCTATAGGCTTTGTGCCTTCGATAAGGTGTGGTGCCACAGAGTTTACTTTAGATTAAGATTCCTAATTTAGATTTTGTGCAAGTATGTTTTTCATTCATTATTTCAGATTATGTATTTGCTTACATATGATTAATATACGTAATCGAGTATAACGTGTATTTAAGCAATCAAAAAGTACTTTAAATTGATTTACACTGTAATTTAAATTAAAATATCTAAGAGAAAATCGGTTATGGAACTCTGTGATGAAAAAAGTTAAAATTGCGATCTACTTAAACGCATCTTTGAAAGTGAATTGACTACAAAATTGATTGTTACTATATATTAGGATAATTATAGGACTATCAAGTTTGCGAATATTTTTAAGAATAAATTCCATTTCTCCCGTAACAAAATTTATCTGAAAACTTCCGTTTTTTAAGGATAAAATAAAAAGAAGTGTAACAATAGTTTTGTTTAGGTAATGCAAAAAAAGTTCCCTAGAAAAAAATGCACACAAATATAAAACAAAAATAAGAACACATTTTTAATAATTAACATGTTATTAATCTCGAACCCAATTGAGCATTTTTTTGCTCTTTTTCCTTTTCTCTTTTTCTCTTCTTTAAGCACAAAGAAAACTTAAAGAAATGTATTTCGGAATAGAAAATTATTTGCTAGAATGTGCACTTTACTAAAGCAGAGAAAAATCCGATAGGTATAGTATAATAAATCAAAAGCAAAATAAAGTTTCATGAATCTATAAAAAAGGGAAAAGAAATAGATTAATATATGAAGTACTCGAAATTGATGTATTTCGCATATCGAAAGCAGAGTAAAAATGTAGCACAATTTCCTTAAATGAAATATTTTGGACAATAATGTTCTATTCTAAACCTAATTTGTCCACTTTCAGGGTTTAAGAAATTTTCTGCCCAGCAACTCTTCTTATAATATAAAAGATTTATTTGCAATATTTTTGAAAGATTCGGTTGCCTACTAAAAGGCCAAAAAATACATATCTTTACGTCTGTACATCACAAAATCTCAAAAATACATTTTTTATAATGAATACAACTATTTTAGAGATAAAAAAAGATAAAAAGATAATTATTTTTTTTTTAAAGAAACATGAAAAATCAAATTATCAGTTAAGAGAATTATAGATAATTTCTGTTGTTCAGAATTTTCGTTAACTATTATTCTAGAACTACGTCAGGTTTTCAATTAAGCTTTATGAAATGAACACAACTAGGTTTCAATGAACACTTTTAAAATGATGATATGATATGTATATATTACAATTTCTTTAAAATACATGTTTTCATAAATTGCCGACTTTTATCCAATTTTTATGGAATATATGTTTAATCCTGGTGTGTATATAATGCGTGACAAATTCACTTGTGCGAATGAATAACTTTTGTTGTCAGAAAAGATTATGTAAAAATTTTTAGGATTAAGATATTATTGCAAGTTTATTTGAAATGATGAACGAAGTTTTTCATGCTTATTGCATATGAAACAGTTAATGTATTGGAGGATATTATGCATTTTAGTTTAACTAAACACTGAAGGTGGATAAATTATTCCTTGGCCTAACTTTGGCGATAGGTTTTAATGCTTTATTTCTTGGCGATCTGCTGCCAATGTAAATTATGCTTTGAATTTAATGACGATTTATTCTTAATTGTGGCAAATTTTCATCTAGTTTCGAATCATCAATATCTATATTCGAAAAACTACTACAATTATATAATTTTTTTCATAAATTTAAATTTAATCTAAATGGAAAAAAAAATTGTATTTATTTTCCATAAACATTCATTCTTTAAACAAAATCTTTAATATATTTTTAGTGGGTAACATTTTATAGAGTTTGACTTGTTTTTCACATTTATAAGTCCAACAATACTGATTAAGATATTTTCTTCTACAAACTATCCTACCTTGGCTAGAGATTCAAAATAGTACATATTCCTGTTTAAACAATAAGATTTGTTTGATCTTTAGAATTAGACATGAAGCCATAAATGTCCATTTCCGAAAAGGTTTGTTTTCGGAAATCAATAAATCAATATTGGATTAAGCTACTGCGCAGTTAAAAAATTCCTCCTCTTTAAATGTCATTCAATAACAAAAAATTAAACTCTGTCATCTATATTAATTAATGAAATGGCGCAATTTTCCGAATTGCTGTTGTTTTGAAACAAATTTTGTAGGTTTTAACTTCTGTTTAAATAAAAAAAATAATATATGCAATATATATAATTTTATGGAAATATTTAAAAACCACTAGACTGTATAGTGAAAATACAGAAAAGCAATTTATTTTTGGGATGAAAGCCAAAATATTTTAGTTTTATAATTATTTTTAATGTTTTATTGTTTATTTGTTGTTCGCTTTTTAGAAAAGCAATCAAATCTTTGATTCACATAAATTTAATTTCCTTTTAATTCTAATGTTTAAGCAATTTAAATATTGCAATTTCTTGAAATATATTATTAAAAAATTTTCATAATTTACTGATATGTACTAAAATTTAGTTTTTAAATATTTAAAAAAAAAAAATCTTATTTTTTCTAGGTAAATGAGCATTTTGTTCCAAATTTCTATTTGTTAAACTGGTACATGTGAACTAAATAAAGTTCTGCTTATTATATAAGTATTTTTCGGCTGTTCGGCTGTGATTCTGGCGCAGTGTCAAAAAACGAGCCAAGGATTTCTATTTGGCATTAGTTCTTTCTTTTCCTTCAAAAGGATCGATTTCAATTCGATAAGCCAGTTTAGATGTAATAAACTAATTTCTGTATCTAATTACATTGTAGTTTAGGTTAATCAATTAGATTAAGGATACAATATTTACGACTTGAAGAAATATGTAGCTTGTCATAGATATTTTGCACATAAAATGTAATTTAATCCTTTTTTTTTTGCAAAGAAGCATAATACTTTGAAGAAAAATAACTCCATTATTTTTGCGATAGATGGTATTGTGATCGATACCTCGTTAAATATCGGTCAAACAATTTCAGATTTATGCTCGTTGGGAAGGTGATGTTTCGCACTAAAAAACTCTTTTACTGTTTTTTTTGTTTTGTCCATTCAGTTGTGAGAGTTACAGGGTGTTAAAAATGGAAGTCAACAAAAGAGAAAATTCGGCACATTTTAGTTTTTCTTAGATAAAAACGAAAATGCAAGCCAGGAGACTGAAACTGTGAATATGTGTACGTATGTATGTATGTAAATACATATTGTACCGTGCTTCGGGGTTCGTGTTGATTGAGAGTTGAATAAAGCAACCAGTTAACGAACACAGGACTTTTATTTGTAAAAATTCCAGCTGTAACAATCACCATTAATACAGCACAATCCGTCAGATACGATAAGAAACAGCTCATATGTCTCAAATACTTCTGACAGCTTCACTAACAGTCACGACTAATAGTCTTCACAAAACTGAAAACTAATCGGGCTGCAGTATTTATACCCGACTTGGTGGAGAAATCTACCAGTTTCGCCAAGGTTCTGGAAGCTTCTAGGCTATCTCGCAAATTATTGGTCCTAGAGCTTAGGTGATGGATGTTTCCAAAAATATCTATTTCTCACCAAGTCGCTAAGTTTTTCGCCAAAACATCACCAAGTCACCAAATTATTAGAAAAACCACTTTTAACTTGCAACACTTCTAAATACCGCAATTTTTGCCCAAAATGTGAGTATTTCCGATCTGTCTGAGGTATTTTATGACAAATATAATTATTATTTTTAAATTTGTAACAATATGTATACATAAACTACCAGGGTAGGACTCGAATTCATAAACAGTTGAAGAGAAAAACCTAGTAAAAACTTTTCAGCTTCCAACAAGACAATTTCTTTTTGTTTCTATTGTATAACAACTAAATATCTAATTGCCTAAAAGCAAAATAAACGCATACAATGCAAATTATTAGATTGTAGCGAATTTGGGAGCTTTTAAATAAAGAAATGTCCATTATTATCATTTTCATTCTCTTACTCATTATCTTAATGAATTGGATGAAACAGAAATGAGGAAAAGCATAAAAATAATGTCTAAAGGTGAATAAATCTTACCCCTTTCAAAACTCTTTAACCGTAACCGAGTTCTTTCATAAGACCAAAAATCCACGTAACAGCTCTCTGAACCGAAAAGTTCTCCTTAGAGAAGAGTTCTTTTTTTCTTTTTCCCCTCTTATTCCTACTTTAATAGTAATAAAAATAATGAAAAGATAAGGATAATAGATAATTGCTGATGAATAATGAATCTTCCTTTTGTCTTCTTTTGGTTTATTTGTTTTCGACATTTTCATCTGAAGAAAGCAAAAATAAAATTAAGCGAAAGAGTTAAAACAAGCCAGCTTGGCGAAAATCTTTTGTAACCGAGCAACAACTGTTGCTAATGGTAAAAATTTCGAAAGAAAACTCCAGGAACTGAAATAGAAATTGTCAAAGAAGAAAATTTAAATGGCAGGTCACTGATATAGAGTTACAAAGTTGCAAAATTGGTTTGTTTTCTTTTCCGTTCTGTTACCATCGGAGTTGGTTAGTGACTCACTCCGATGTTACTAAATTTGACCTTAATTTTAACTATTCCCGCTTGGCGCAATTTTATGAATCAGAGCTTCTCGCAAATCGAATAAAATTTAACTGTAAATTTATTTAGGAATTATTCATTTGTACTTTTTTAATCACTTCTATAATGATTTCTTTGCATATTGTATAAATTGTTTTTTGTACAAATATTGTTGAATTTTGAAGTTAAATTATTAGGTTGGGGAAAAAGAAATCCATTATTTTCACGTGAACTTTATGTAACTTCTTTTGGATTCGCTTTGTAAAAAGGTTTAAAATAGCTTTCATGTGGATTCTTAGGTCTTGCGCGTTACGACTGCTGACATGCTGTTAACTTCGATCATTTTTGATATTTTATAGACATTTTCGACGATGCTGTATCCACATGCGAGGTGCATCTCTAACATCAAAAATACCCGATCGGAATCGACGAAGCAAAAATTGTACGTAACTGGTTGGTACAGTCTTATAAAGGACGATAAACACCTTTCACAATTTTAGCCACCCGGCTATCTTTTTCACCGTTACAAGAGAAAAACGAAAATGTATCGAATTTTCTGTTTGTTGTCTTCCATTTTTAAAACCTTGTACTCGTAACTGAATTAATCAAACAAAAAACCGCAAGAGGATATTTTAGCGTCAAATGTCAGCTTTCCAACGAGCATAAATCTGAAATTGTTTGATAGATACCTCACGAGATATCGATCACTACAGACGTCTACCGAAAAAATAATGGATTACTTTTCCCCCAACCTAATATATGTTATAGCGATGTTTTTATTTCTGCAAATCGAAACCAATAATCACATCTAAACTTTGGTAATTTTGAACCAGGGTCAATTAACAAAATGGACATTAAAGTTGGGGCATTTTCTCTAAATACAGCCCTACTCTAGCAATATAAGTACATAGTAGTACAAGCGAGCCCCGGGTTGTACCTTACGGTTAACGAGTTTGAAATACTAGCGGCTAGTATTGATGATGGGCTAGTAACTAGCCCATCACCAAGCGCTTAGTAAATTTGAACCACAGTCAAATGACGAGGTCACACCTGAGCAGACAGCCACTGGAGTTCAGCAGAAAGAGAGAGTGAACCTTACAAAGTTTCCGTAAGATATAGGCTCTCTCAACAGTATGGTCTTGAGCTGGATCAGAGGTCACTTTTCATCACTTCACTACGTTTTCTCCATAAAAAGGAAGAAATATGTTCAATCCTAATTCACTCAAAGATTGCTACTTTCTAAGAGCGAATATATTTTAAATGATTTGTGGTCTAATATCTCCATGCTGGGGTGTGGTATGAAGCGGAAACAGAAGGTACCGACTCAGTGGATGACCTCGTTACTTGAGTGTAGTTCCAAATTACGAGACTTTTGGGAAGTCTTTCATATTATTTTTAATAGTCGGCTGCCTAGTTTTGCGTGAGGGATATATGGAGAATTGACGACATTAGTGTGACGTCATATCCTCAACTGTTTCCAAACAAATACAATGTAAACATTTGTTTAATATTGTATTTAAGAGTGCCTTCTTGACAAACTTGGAGATTTTCGTTTGGCTATATTGATTTTATTGGTGATTTTTGTTGGCACAGAACAATAAATTGTTCTGTTGCAACCAGAATACGATTGGAAATAAACCCAGCTTGGTGATTAACTGTGACTACAATTTGGCGAGAATCAAAGGTTAAGCAAACAAAAGGTTAAAAGTTTTAACAAACACGTTATCCTTAAATAATGAATATCAATTTCAAAAATAACAATTTAAAAATCTATCACCTATGTCTATGGCAGTTTCAATGATAAATGGCGCTTAACAGCAAATGTTTGGAAACAATATGACGTCACAACTAATGTCGTCTATTGCCTAGTTTCGTGCGATGGAAATAATATAAAGAATTAAATTGTTTTATTTGTTATGATCTGTGTGCTTAGTGTTAAAGCTTTTAATAATGTAGTTATTTCACATTCAACTAGTATTAAATTATGTTATGATAAGAAAAAAGTTTTTAAAGAAATCATATTTTTTTTCAAGCATATAACACTAATGAACAAAATCTTAAAATGATTTCATTCCAAAATTATTTAATTTCTAATTTTACGCGCTTTTATTTAAAATTAATTTTTTCAATGAATCAAAATTTTATTTTTCATTAACATTTACTGGTATGAAAAATATTATGGAATCAAATACTGAATTCATAGTTTGATTCAAAATACATTTGTTTAAATTTTTTCTCTGAATCAAAATTTTATTTTTCATTAACATTTACTGGTATGAAAAATATTATGGAATCAAATACTGAATTCATAGTTTGATTCAAAATACATTTGTTTAAATTTTTTCTCTACAACCTTATCTCCTTATATCCCATTGAAATTTGGCTAAAGATACCATCATTATTTTGAAATTTCTATGAATATAAATTTATCGAGAGAATTCTGAAGTGAATTATAATTGGGGATGACAACTTGAATTCTCAGTAGTGAACTTCAACATGTGCTCATGACCGCTGGATTCATAATACTTACAAAACGAATTCAGTAATAAAAATCTAGTGAGAAACTCAAAGACTTCTGTGAAATATTAGAATTCCACGATGTACTTTCGATAATTCATAAAAACTTGCTATTTAATGTTAAAGACGTTAGTAGATAACAACATATTTTTTGTCAGATTTATTTAAATTTTTCTCTTCAGTTAAAATTCTTTTTCTTTCGAAAATAACTTCTGAAACAAATCAATCGCTTTTGTTTAAAATGCTAAATTCATTGTTCAACAAACCTGCATATAAGACCATCAGATGTTTGTTCGCTATTTCGTAAACTGGAATACGCCATGTTAGGCTTAGCGTAAATTGCTTACGGGTGCCAGCATTTTCGAAAAATGAGGTATATCATTAAAAAGGTTATATGTACACATTGATTTTCTACCCTTCTAATGTTGTATGTTTTCTAAAATCTTTAATAAATTAGTTTTAAGTATGGAGAAATGTTTAAATAAAAAGTTATTTCTTGCCATCTTATTTTGCCATGCATTTATATAACAACCAAAGCTGTAACTAAATTCAAAGCTCTTTTATTTCTTGAATGAGCACAAAAAAAAAATAGAAGTTTATATTTTTATAACTTTTTCCAACACAAAGTAAAATATGCAAGGCTAATTTACAAGTTCAAAAATATAGCATTGATAAAACAATATAATCCCATATAAATGAACTGATCAAGAATTACCACTAAATCCGAGGAAGACAGAGAAGAAATTTGAAATCCGAGAAGAAATTTGAAAATATACGCAATGAATGTTAAGAAATGGCTTAATATATTGTGTAACTTTCCGACAAAACATAGCTTTCAATATTGTATGTAATGTATATATGGATTATTTAAATTATATATCTGGAATGCGTACCTTGTAATATTTTATTTATAAACAGTCAGCGTCTACGTTTATAAAATGCATTAAACATAAGCAAACCATTTAAAAACACTTCTGTTCTTAAATGTGACGTCATAGACACATTTTTCATCCACCGAAATAGCTCCTTCATACATTTAATAATATTATATATCTTCGCTATTGACGTCATGAAAGTTTTGACTCACAATGACTTTTTAAAAATTTTGTTTTCACAATAAATGTAGAATTGAATTATGAACATTTTTATTTGTTATAACTTCATGGTAATATTAAATTATACCATTATTCAATGAGACGTTGTTAGATAAAAAAAAAATGTAACATAAATTTATGTTCGAAATTTTCAGTTTCATCTTACTAAATAAAATTTTAATTTCGCAAACTCAAGGACTGTAATTCCTGGAATTCTCAAGGCTGAGTTTCACTGTTTGGATGGATAAAAACCGGGATTGTTTTACCGATGGTGTAATTTCACATTACTGTTATCAAGGCTACATTTCCTAAATTGAATCAGGAACTTCATGTTCCATAGATTAATAACATATTCGTCTCGAATCTAATCTTCTCATATTTCTTCCTCTATTTAATCAACACAACATTATCAAAATCATTACACTGTAATTATTCATTTACCATGATATACTACTAGCTTTAAGTCTCATAGCTTAATACCCTAGAAGTACTGTTACTAAAAATCTCCGAAAAATAAGATAATTTATCATCAATTTTTCAATAAAAAAAAAATCAATGCCCTTGAAAGAAAAAAAAAATCTCCATCTGGCTAAAGTCACTGTATAAACTTAATTGATCCTAATGACACAAGAATCGCATCTTTAAATTTAAAATATTTAAAAATTAAGTTTCCAAAATTTTAAATTTCAACAGCTATGCCTTTATTGGTTAAGGTTTAGAGATTCACTAGAGAGCTTTACTTTGTAAAAATATTTCTCAAATGTACTGCGGAAGAATTAATATTATAGTTTTCCCCTATATATATATAGATACAGCACATAGTCATTCCTACGACACCAACTTATCTCTGGCAATAAATTTAAAAAATGAAAAAGAGAAGAAACTGGACTAAGAGAGATTTTTTGGCGGTCAAACTACGCCTGCGGCGAGACACAGAATGGTACCTATGTCTGCTGAATATGAATTGCAGTTCCCAAGGGCCATAAAATTACGCAAATTTAAATCTATCGAACTACATGCTGCTACCCTAACCGAAGATGGATTGTTCTGATTTTTTCCCGGAAGAATATTAAATAATAATTTCTGAGAACTCTTCTGGCAGCGGACGCTTCATCCCGTCGGCGTGATTTGTTGTTTGGTGTGGAGATTAGTATCCACTGAAGCGTTTCCCTGGGTTCTGGAGTACATGCACGATATGCCGCGAGACTTTTCTTTTTTTTTTTTTTCTCGTGGTATGACATTTTTACATCATGTTTGGCAACGCTTTGAGCGCATTGATATCTCGCTGGTATCGAAAACTGTGGGAACTGCCATTGATTGATTGATTAATGAAAAATATTTTCGCGTGATTTGTCAGTGAATAAGAAAATTCTTGACATCAGCTCTATTACTAATGGAAAAGTCATTTCACAATCAAAGAAGAAAATAAATTTTTGAATTAATAATCAATTACCATGGTGAATAATTGAACGTCATTAATTGAAATATTTATTTTATTGAAGAAACGTTTTTGATTTAGATCAAATATTAGTTTGGGGAAAAAGTAATCCATTATTTTCTCGGTAGACGTCTGTAGTGATTGATATCTCGTGAGGTATCTATCAAACAATTTCAGATTTATGCTCGTTGGAAAGGTGACATTTGACACTAAAATATCCTCTTGCGGTTTTTTGTTCGATTGATTCAGTTACGAGTACAAGGTTTCAAAAATGGAAAACAACAAACAGAAAATTCGATACATTTTCGTTTTTCTTTTATAATGGCGAAAATGCTAACCAGGTGGCTAAAATTGTGAAAGGTGTTTATCGTCCTATATATGACTGTAACAACCAGTTACGTACAATTTTTGTTTCGTCGATTCCGTTCGGGTATTTTTGATGTTAGAGATGCACCTCGCATGTGGATACAGCATCGTCGAAAATGTCTATAAAATATCAAAAATGATCGAAGTTAACCGCATGTCAGCAGTCGTAACGCGCAAGACCTAAAAATCTACATGAAAGCTGTTTTAAACCTTTTTACAAAGCGAATCCAAAAGAAGTTACATAAAGTTCACGTAAAAATAATGGATTTCTTTTTCCCCAAACTAATATATTATATATGAAATTTTTTTTCTGAATTACAGAGAAATTGATCTTACATGTCACTTAATTCCACAGGCCTCATTAATTACCACCATACCGTCATCCAAAGAATATTATCATGACTAATGTATCAAATTATTTTAAAACATCATTTAGGAAATTTAGAACTCAATGTGAACAAATCCAAGAAAACATATCTTTAGAATATCGTTTGAATGAATATTAGTCAAATTTGATTCACTCTAAGCAATTTAGTAATTTCTTTAAAAAATATCAAATCATAAGAACTATTTACTATGGAGATATATATATCTACTTTTACAGATGCGTAATTTCTCCTTAGTTATTTACGTTATTTTATTCTATAAATTTGAGCAAACGATTTCCTTTTTAATAATATTTTATCTTTCTGAAATGGCAATGGTTACGCGATCGTCTGATGACACGATAATCTTACGATAAGAATACTTGACGTTAAAGAATCCCAGTTCTGTGTAGTGAAGAGAGGTTGCTGTACGTATTGAAGAAAATATAGTCCAATAAACCAAGCTCCTTTTCGCACTATGTGTGTTTTCAACAAAAAAACAGAGATAAATTTATTTCTTATGGCGTAGTTCCTCTTTTTTCTGTTTGTTCCAAGATAAGCAGGTCTAAACGCGGAACTCAACAGTTTAAGAGGCCATTGCTCATGACGTTAGCCGTGATTGTAAAAAAAAAGTAAAAAAAAAATAATAAATTTGGAAAGGGAATCGATTAAATATTTTCATTACTGCGTATGCATATGCGGGCGTTTCTATTCTATTTTTTTTTTTTTCGTTGTCTTTTCTACATTATTTTTCAAATTTCAGGTAACAGTATATTGTTGATCACTGTTGGCCAAGCCGACCTTCACTGGTTGATAAAAAAAATGGCAGAAACAACTGTAGATAAAATTTACAACTAAGCAATAATTTTAGATGAATGATTTCGATTTTTTAAAATTGAAAATACAATGAATTAAGCAAAATGTGATGATTCAGTTTTTGAAATTATCATTATTTTTTTTTTATAATTTTTTACAAAAAAGTGTATTTATTCTGCTATTATATTATAATCGATAAAGAATATTAATTAAAAAAATATTACAGGACATATTCTTCCTGAATTTTTGTATAGCGGATATCTTACTTTATACCACAAAACCGCTGAAAACAAATTATCTATAAACAACTGTTTTTATTCGTTAATTATACCACGCTGTTTTAGTAGTTGATATATATAAGACTATGTTAGGTAGTTATTTCAAGTTGACTCGAAATATAATATTTACGGCACTTCCTCAACGATTTATCTGAGTATCTTCAGATTACATTTATTTATTTTGCGACAATGAGACAATCTGATAATTTCGTTTGCTCATGCTGCTAGCAATGACGCAGTACAAAATTATCATCTAATGATACCATCAATATTATTTGTTGTTGAATATTTTAGTTAACTCTGTATTTCTTATTATAGTTAAAATATTTTTATTCTTCGGTGACTTTCAAATCCAGTGAAGTGCCATCTACGCATAAATTCTACATTTGTATGTTGTAGTTATATGTATTAATATGCGGATGGGAAGGTCCTGGGTTCGAATCCCGGGTCATGTATGGATGTGTTTTCTCTTTCTCGCTCTCCTGTCTTAGTCCTTTCCTTGCAGGAATTGTTGCCTACACTTTAAACGGGCACCTATGGCATATGTGTACTGAAGTAGTCGGACTCCACACCAAATTTCGGTTAAATTGAAAAAGTGGACCAGCGCACCCCATATTGCAAGCCTGGCAGGCATTCAAAAAAAATAACAGGTC
>JAPDSC010017794.1:298553-309678 GCA_026290005.1 Latrodectus geometricus
TATATATATATATATATATATATATATATATATATATATATATATATATATATATATATATATATATATATATATATATATATATATATATATAAGCTTTTCTCTGTCGTTATGCATTTTAAAACATTTTGATTAAATGAAATTAAAGATATATTTACATGTTATTGAATACTGTTTTAAAACAATTTTAAGTCATAGCTATTGGAAAAATAATTCTCAAATATTTATAGTATTCTTTTTAAAAGTTGAGGTAATTTTTAACTTGTATCTTTATATTGGAAAGGTTAAAAAGAACAAGTTATACAAATACTAGGATTTGTTTAATTAATTAACTTTTCATTTTACTTTAAGCCTTTTAAAATTGAATTACATACATTGCAAACAATTTAAATCTTTAAAAGCAAATGAAGATGCTCAAAAAAACTGGATAAAGAAAACATTATTTTCATTTAAGACCTTTTTGTTTATGTATTAGTTTCTTTTCTTTTCTTTTTTTTATTTTTTTATGAATCATTACATTCTGACAAATGTAGGTTTAATTCAAATGTTTGAAATTTCGAAATTTGTATCAATAGCAAAAAACAATCGAATGTTAAAATGCAAATCACATAATTTTTAGAAGAGTTAATACAATTTGCCGAGCAATTATTTCTCGTCCTATTTCTGTTGCACTTCGTCTATTATTTCAGAATTTTTGCGGAATTACCCAAAAGAAATTTAAATTATAGTTTTTACAACAGCATATTAAGATTGGATTTTTGCGAAATACAGTTTATATACTATATTGATTGCTTACTTTTTTCCCATTGGAACATTTTTAATAGTGTTCTAAATTTTCTACCTTTGAAAAAATTTACATTTGTTAAAAAAAAAAAAAAGATATTTAGAAATAAACATTCGAATATTAAAAGCTCTATTTTACTGAATATAATACTATAGTTAAAATGCTGAAAATCAATAAAAGTAATTACAATTTTCATTCGAAAATAATTCTTTCGAGACTATTCGGGCAATAAGCTTAATAATCATTACGCCAATCGAAAATTATATATTTTGAAATTCTTTCCAAGCTAGTTTTCCATGAAAATAAATTATCCTTATAATTAAATCATCGGATATTATGAAATTGACTTAAATATGTAGGCTTACATGGGATTTTTTTTTCTCAATGTCGATAAGAAAATTTACGCTGTTCACGTCAATGAAAAAACGTCATAACAGATACGTACCCCGTATCTGCACGATTTAATGTGGAAAACGCGCACGTGAATAACAACACGTTGTTATAAAACGTTGCACGTAGCTTTTGCTAATGTAAAAAATATTAAGTATATTTTCTATCGTTTTTATTTAAGAAATAAGGTACTAACTACTACAACAGAAACAAAAGATTTGAAAGGGGGAAAAAAAAAAAAAAAAAAAAAACCCCGCATCCATTCAATATAAGATGTTTTTATTTAACATTTAATACTAGTGTTAAAATTATAACGCACGTCATTTTATCACCCATTGTGTAATCAAATCGTACTCCTCCATTGTTTAACCTTGTTTTTTTAAGGCTTAATACATTTTGATCAAATAATATTTTAAATATCAGGATGAAATCTAAGATATACTGACGACGATTGATTATAGTAAATTTGTTTCAGAAAACAAAATTTTGGTCATGTGATTTCACTTTTATCAGATTCAGCGTCTAGAATATTCATTTTATTATTATCTGATATTTTGAATTTAGCAAACGAAGTACATGTCTATACATATCAAACATCTATAAAGTTTACTAATTTCTTGGCCCTTTATTTTCATAAATATGCAATTTTTGCAGTTAATCTATATGATAAAATAAAAACTATTTTTCAATTAATCTTGTAGAAATTATAAAAATAAATGCTTGAAATTTAAAAAAATTTTTTATTCCACTTTTTTTATTCTCAGAGAAAATTTTTTTTTAGATAATATTAATAATCAATTCACCACATGTCACTTTTCTAATTAATTTTAAACGACAAAAACATTTTCGACTCAAATTTAGAATTTCATTGAAAATACTCTGTTATTATTATTTTTTTTATGTAATGCATAAAATTTATATTTTTAATTTTCTTGTTTATTGTTTTTCATAAAAGAATTTCATGATTTTAAGTTGTACATTATTTTCTTTTTTAAATACTACAGTATTTGATTTTTTAACGATAAACAATATTGAATTGATATAAAAAGTAACATAAAAAAATATACTTTAAAAATATACTTTTTATATATACATTGCTAAAAAATTCCTAACTATAAAAACTATAATATTTACTGTAAAAAACAACTTTTAAATTTTTAAGAACAAATCCTTAATATAATAAATTATTTGCTATAAAAAAATAACCTTTTATTTCTGAAAAAGTAGCATAGTTAAATGTTACTTTTGATATTTAACAGTTTTTTTTGAAAAATTGAATTTGAATTGAAGATTTCAGTAATAAATATTTTATAAGAAAACTCTAATTCCCACAAAGCAAATTTAAATAAATTAATTTTATTAAATAATTTTTTATCCATGTTTTATGCAGATATATTATTTTCACCAAAACATGCTTAAAATATGAGAGTATAAGGAAAATAAAAATTCTCTTATTTTTAATGTAATGCACATTGTACATACCTATAAAAACAAATAAAGAACAAAAATGGGCTTTATTTAAAAAAAAATTGTTCTAAAATATATTCTAAATAGATAATTTTTAAATTAATTTGTGTATCTAAAAACGATAAAATTGGTTTATCAATTAATTGAAATTTTTTTTTATTATCGATTAATTTAAATTAAATTTTATTTTTAATTTAATTGTAAGCAGATATTTTCAACGACATTAAAAGTTACTTTTAAAAACAATCATTGCTAGATAAGAAAAAGACATTGAAGTTTATTGACAGTATTAAAAAATTTAAAAATATTTCCTTTTATTATTTTAAATATTCGAATGTTATATCAGGTGAAAACGATAAGTTATGCAACTTAGCTCTGCACCTGCTAAAATTTTTAAGAAACTTGATCTGTATTGAAATAAGCACAGCTGGTACCGAGTACAGTTTGGACAAATTCTTCGATTGCAAAGCTTTCCACATCCTTTCAGGATGTTATGCCTCTACATTTTCGAGCTAATCTTGATTTGAAACCCATTTCTTTTTTTTTTTTTTTTTTCCTGCGTGGGACCGCACCTTGTTCTACGCAGACGATTTCTGTCTATAAAAGGTGAGCTCATCTAGACAAAATGACAGATGCATTTTATTAATGCAGAATGTGTGTGTGTTGTTTAGAAATTAATGCATCTTCCTATTTTGGGGTAATAAAAAATTATTTTTTCTTCCTCGTGATATTAAGATTGATGCAGGGTGCGCCAGTAATTTCGCGTTTTTATTGATATAAAGAAGGAAACAGGAAAAGATATCATTTCCTCTTTAGGAAAAGCAAACGATTTCCCATTTCATATTTATTCTATTTAACTATTTTTCTTGAAGTATGTCTATGACTAATAAAAAATCGTTTGATTTTTTAATTTCATAATAATTTGCTTCTCACATATTTTCTTTTGTTTATTTTTAACTAAACATATACAGATAAATTTGATTATTTGTATATATCAATAAAATCAAATTCCATCTGAAAAAAACTTCAGTGGGCCAACCAAAAATTCATCGTTATAGTCAATTTTTGTTATATATTGGTTTTAGTATATATTCAATATCGTTTTATTTAATGTGGCAATAAAAGCATGCAAGAAAACGTTCGCTAGAACATTCTATATGTTGAATTTATATTGCTCATACATAAAGATGTATGAGAAATTATTCCATACCCACATTGTGTAATAAGTAAATTAAACAATGAAATGACAAAGAAATATGAAAAGGAATTAAATGCAATGTAACCTATATATTTGATACAGTTATATAATCGTAATTTTAAATCATTATCTATTTTTGTTGGGAGTTACAGAAATGATATTTTTTAATCATAACAAAAATATTATGCTTCTTTCTGTAATATAAATGTTTTGTCTTAAAATAAATGACCTTAATAATAAAATAAATGAAAGGTGTTATTTTGTATTTTTATTATTTTGTTATTTTATTGTATGTACTACTTACTGTTTAACTGTTCTTTTAAAAATATTGCGTGTTAATACTGCTATAGAAATGTGATTTAATTTTAAACACGCTAACATAATGTCTCATTTATGTTTAAAATCTTAACACAATATATACGTTTACACACAAACATATATATATATATATATATATATATATATATATTGGAAAATTTAAAAATTAAATGCTTTTAATATTCATTTTGTTTAAAATTTTGAATGGCAAATAAAATGTAGTTAGATATAGATTATCACAGTCATTTGTTTTGGTTAATTGGAAATGTACTGTTATAAAATTTCCAATTAACATTTTTATTGAATAACATTGAACCAAATATAAAAAAAAATGAAAAAAGATTATTAATTAGAAAAATCAATATATAAATTCACTATGTTTACAAGATTGATTTGCTATTTCTCGTTTTTACATTAATACTTTAAAAATCTATTTCCAGCACTTGCATTTCATAAAAATTTGAAATTTTTGTAATATCATTAATAAATATGTTGAAATTATTTTTAAATATATGTAGAAATCGAATTTTTCTTGAAGAAAATATACTATTAAATTTTGAAAACATTATTCTATATTTTAAAATGCGAATTTTTGTTCCCAAACGTTAAATATTTTAATTATAGTTAATCCACATGTTAAGAAAATTTTGATCTTAAAATTATTTCAGTTATATTTGGTTTCAAAAAATTCCTTTGGTATCAACATTAAAAATATCAGTCAGGGAAATTTGAAATAAAATTTTAATTTTATTTCAAATTGATAAAATTAAAATAAAATTTTACTAAATAACTTAAATAAAATTAAAATTTTAAATTTATCTAAAAACCTACTTTATTAAAAATAATAAAAAATTGAAAATCTTTTAAAATTTAATCCATTTCTTGAAGCAAGAAAAATGTAATTTTATTGAAATTCATTAAAAAATAAAAATTAAATTTGCCAGAAAATTGACTTTGGATTTTTTTAAAAATTAATTTAGAATTTACTGAAAATTTTGCCTCTACTATCGAACATTTCTCTTACATTGAGGTTTTCATTACAGCAGATTTCATTCTAATAAAATATGACTATTATTTTTTTTTATTCATGTATGGGATGTTCTTTCGTGATTCTATAGAATTCATTTACATGTTTTATTATTATTATTATTATACAATCCATTATAAGTTAGGTTTAAAATTTACAATAATTTCTATTGGCTCTTTTAAAAGCAAACAAAATAATATATCAAAGAAAACTATAATAACCTTGATCGTTTTTCTTTTCTTTGAAATACTGAGAAGCATCTTTGATTGTATGATAGTTATTATCATCTGGTAGATTAAGTTTTGAGGTGAAAACAACATCTCAGTTTGTCATCAAATTCCATACACTTATATGCAGAAGAGCTATAAAAATGATTTACATTTAAGAATTGTTTGAAATTTCAAATCAATGCTTAGAGAATAATATATTATTACAAATAAAAAGATAACCTCGATCTAAAATTCTGATCCCTCCTCCGAAAAAAGAATTTATTTTCAGTTTGTTTTGAAAATAATATTGTTAAAGAATCAGTTTTTTATTCTTTGCCCCCGTTGACAGTTGCAACTATTCCAAAAGAGATAAGAATGTTAGAAAGTTAACTATTACAAATTCATAATCAATAAGCAGAGTGTAATATATTCACACAACAGAACGATAAACAACCGAGAAAACCAGTATCTGGCAATCAAACGATAAAAAAAAAGTGCAGACGATAAACACATTCAGTTCGTGGCCAGACGATTATGTATTTTTTATGGTAACCTGGATGCAAGATGATGATTATCAGATCTGTTATGATATTCTACCAAGCGATAATATATTGAAGTGTTTGGTTTGGAGCGAGATAATAGGTTTATCAAAAATGGAGAGCGGCGCTTTGGGAAAATAAAAACACTGGTAGTAGAACAAAATTATAACAATATGTAATATATAAAAAACAGCTGTTGAAAGAAACAGGTTTTTCCTAGAGCTCTCTAGAGGCCTTTATCGTTTGGGTTCCAAAAGTACTGTTGCTATGGGGTCTCAAAGGAAAACACTCCATTTTTTCTAGCGTCATTCACTCAACTTTCATTTTTAAAAGATTTGTGGAGTACTATAACTTGAAGTGCTTACTTAATGTTATTAAATGGCTGCCCATGTTTTTTTTTGGCATGTCTAGCCCCTATTAAAATCAAACAAACGATTTTGTATGTGATGCTGTTATTTTACATACACAGCATACTTGATTTTTGCTGAAAAAGCACTTGTTGCAATATTAGAGGAATTTGTTCCTATATATATTTGCTATTTATATAACAGTAGAAAATAATCTGATGTCTTAGGATGAAGGGGGATTCCAGCATTTTTTTAAATCGTAAAAATATTTATGAGATTCTAGAGTATTTTACAGAATAATTATGAAAAAATAAAATGCTTAGCAAATTTCTCAATTAAAAGTATAAAAATGGTAATGGTAAACAGATTTAATGGTAAACATAATGGTAAACAGATTTAAACAAAGTAGGAAATATATAAATATTTCCTACTTTGTTTAAATCAGAATAAACAAAGTAGGCTTAGCAATTTCTAAGAATAATAAATTGCATAGTTACGATTTAATTTTATATATAATTTATATATATATATATAATCTTTACGAAATTAAGTACTTCAATAAATAAAAATTTCACAGTAAAAAAAAATAAAAATGAATACTTATGTTCAATTTCTTAAATATTTTCAAAGAAGAATGCCCTTACAATTATGAAAGTTAAAGAAATTTTCAATAAATGCAAGAACATAAAACTTTAGCAATATTATTCTGCAAAATTATTCTTTTGATAAGAATATTAAGCGACATGAAATTAAAATAAAAATCATCGCAATAAATATTATCTAGTCTTGAAGTTTCTGATATAAATGAAAAACAGTATCATATTAGTACTCAATAAACTATACTTATAAACATAATTAAAATAAACTTTCTGTATAGCAAATAATGTTGATAGTTTACTTCAAATAACACAGCTCATAAAAAATATTGCAGGAAATTCATTTGGACCTTATAAAAGTTGAATTTTCAGTTACCTTTTAAATCGTAATTTCTAAAATATACAAAAAAATTTCAATTTCTAAAATATATGTTATAATGCATATTTTAATCTTTATATATAGTTGTATGCATTGTTGTGATTTTGGTCAGGGTTCAGCTTATAAAAACCTTCGCACAAGTTGGGCTTCAATAGAAGACAATGCATGAATTTTTTTTATTTACACTTCTTTTCAAATATATGCATGTAACTTTCATTTAGTCATGCTTCTCACTCTGAACATGCCTGAGTTTTGCTCCCGTTTTCGTCTTTACGTGATTAATATTCCACCCTTTGAATGAAATTAGCCCTCGTGAAAACGTATGATTGTCGCATATGGTGCTATAAGCTATTGATCATTATCCGGAAAGGCTCTAACGGTTATCTTTCGGACCACATTTTGAGACTTTAATTCCACCTCTAATCCCCTCACCCCAGTCACGTGAGTCTGCATACCACTTATTTAGTTATTGGTCCTGCAGATCAACACTGCTGCTGCCAACCTTTAATTCTGTAAAAAAGAAATGTTTTATTACATTTTTCAAACGACAAAAAGTACTCTATACATTTTTAATTTATTAATTAAAATTTCATTCCTTTTAAATAAAAATTAACAATGCACTGTATTTTTTACTGAATTTCTTTTATTATAAATATAAATCCTTTAATATAAGTAGCTACAAAATTTTATCGATGATAAAATATTTCGTTTTCAAATTGACTATCAAAGTTCCCTAGAATTTCAAAAATGTTTTGAAATACTAAATAATCCAATTTTATGATAGATAGCTATTATATTTTAATTTTTTTTTATAAAATAAGAAAATATCTAATATTTATTTCATGAAATATTTATTAACAAACACATTAATTTTTTCCTCAATTGTTGTGTTTTCAATCAAACGTTAAAAGTTACAACAATTTATTCAGCTGTAAGGCAATTTTAACAACAATGCAATGCAGAATTCTATTATTATAGTTTTACATAAAGTTTATTTATTTATTTAAATTAATTACTTGTCAAAATTAAAAATTACCAAGCGATTACCTTAAGTTGACGGGGTTTCTTCTGGGACTTGATGTCTGACATAAGCATCACAGTCAACATCAGGGACAAGTTGGTATATCTTCTTCCTCCGGCTTCTGTAATAAGAACATTAAGTTAATATTTGTAACGAAATTAATAAATTTAAATTTGGTTAATATTAGATTGCAGGAAAAAAGAAATCCCTTATTTTTTCGCATAATAGCTGTATTGATCGATATTCCATAAAGTATTGGGCAAACAATTTCAGATTTATGCTCATTGCGAAGGTGACGTTTAGCACAAAAAACTCTTTTGCTATTTTTTGTTTGGTCCATTGAATTGTAAGTTAAAGAGTGTTAAAAATGGAAGTCATTATAGAGAAAATTCGGTATATTTTACAGTTTTTCTTTGATGAAGGTGAAAATGCAAGTCAGATGGCTGAAATTGTGTATGATGTTCATCACCGTAATACTGCAACAGCCAATTGCGTAAAATTTTGATTTCATGGACTGCGTTCAAGTATTTTTGATATTAATGATGGAACTCCCACAAGTAGGCTCATTGTCAAAAATGGCGATAAAATAATAGAAGTTGGCCGGCATATTATCAGTAATCATCAGAAACTAAAGATCAATCTTAAAACAGTTTTAAACCATTTGCACAAAGAGAATTCGAAGCATGTTAAGTGTATTAGTAATCAATGTATTATTAATAATAATCATTCATATTAGTAATCAATGTACAACCTAATACATATTTGAATATAGGTATAAATGCAGAATTGTTTCTTTTTTGGTAAATTGGTAACGAATGTCGTTAGACTGCTTAATATTAGGTTGAGAAAAAAGAAATCCATTATTTTTACGTAAACTTTTTGTAACTTCTTTCAGATTCGCTTTTTAAAAAAGGTTTCAAATAGTTTTCATGTAGATTTTTTAGGTCTTGTGCGAAGCTACGACTGCTGACATGCTGTCAAGTTTGATAATTTTTGATATTTTATAGACATTATCGACGATGTTGTATCCATGCGAGGTGCATCTTTAGCATCCAAATACCCAAACGGAATCGACGAAACCCAAATTATGCGTAACTGGTTGTTACAGTCATATATAGGACGATAAACACCTTTCACAATTTTAGCCACCTGGTTAGCATTTTCGTCATTATAAAAGAAAAACTAAAATGAATCGAATTTTCTGTTTGTTGTCTTCCATTTTTAAAACCTTGTACTCGTAACTGAATTAATCAAACAAAAAACCGCAAGAGGATATTTTAGTGTCAAATGTCACCTTTCCAATGAGCATAAATCTGAAATTGTTTGATAGATACCTCACGAGACAGCGATCACTACAGACGTCTACCGAAAAAATAATAGACAACTTTTCCCCAACCTAATATTTATTTGTGCTGTAAAATCAGTATCATAATAAAATAGAATAATAAAAATTATTAGTGGATATACGTTTATTAGATTTGAAATGTCATTAAGTGTGAATGTTTGTGAATATGCTTCAATAATAATAGTGTAGTAGAAAAGTAATACACCGTAACTTCTTTCCAGTGCTAATGGTTCCTAACAAAAAATATAAGATTTAAGTTAGAAAAGGTGAACTTAAAAAAATTCTGTTATAAATTAGCATCTCAATTTAATAGCAACTGTAAATAAAATAATCACGTGGAAGAAAATATACACTCTTATCTGAAAATGCTACTAAGGCAGATTTTAATTGACAACGGTACATTAACGTATCAAGGGTAACTGATTTATCGCCAAATATCTCGCCGGTTATGGTAATTATTGTTATTGTGAGTTACCGAATATTTACTGTTTATTTGTTCTAGGCTGTTCAAAAATAACGTTTTGTGTATTCGCAATTTGCGTAAAAGAAACTGCAAGAGGCTTAGAGAATACCCAACATTTGAAAATGAGAAATTCCATATCCAATGAAATTGCATCTAACTAAAGATTGTGTGTTTCTTGGAACTATCATCTTCGAAAATGGCGAAAAAAATTAAAATGCTGGTTCAAAATTTGTTCTACGAAAGTCATTTTTGTATACATTTCTATGATTTACTATTTTGGCACAATATAGCCGATAAGGTTTTGTGATAATGTATTAGAATATATATAATAATGTATTAGAATATAAATAAGTTAATAATTTGTTTATAAAATTGATTTTCTTCTTTATAAAACTTAATCAATAATTACAGGAAAACTGATTTTTTATTCTTTCAGTTTAATTATATTCTCAATTTAATTTAAATACTTTATCAACTTTCCCTTACAGTGCCTCATAAAAGTATATTTAAAACATTTTGACAGAATAATTTATTTTAATTGTATTATTTTGATAAAAAAAAATTATATGTATAATTTCTTTTAACTTCCCTAATATCTCTTTCAAAATAAGAAGATTTGAAACTTACATGATTCGGTTAAAAAATTAAATCAAATAATATGAACTAATAACTTACTACGTCGAAATTATTAAGAAGCTTATAAGATTTTTTTTTCAACTTTATAATGTTTTGTTTGTATGTACTTTATATTATCTAAACGGCGAGATCCCTTCAAGAAATATTAACTACAATAAGAAATGGGATTACTTAAAAGTTCATTGAAAATAAATTTCCTCGCGAATAAAATCTTCCTAAGCCATAACAGATATTACAATATTTTTGCTTAAAAGAAATTAGATGAAGAAATATTTTCATAAAATAAGTGCCCTTTCTTTTTACAGTATTTTATTAAAGATTATCACTAGCTGAATGTTTTACACTTTATCCTTCGTTAAATATAATTTTAATCATAAAATTAGTGTCGTTGTTCGAATTCGATTTT
>JAPDSC010017794.1:309688-356320 GCA_026290005.1 Latrodectus geometricus
ACTTTTGCAGAAGAGTCGATGGCGAACCGAAGACGAATGCAAAAGTTTGTTCTGATCATTTTACGGCTTCCAGTTACAAACGTGATTTAGAACATGAACTCTTAGGGTTGCCATCACGAAAAAGAAAATTTCTCAATGAAGATGCCGTTCCAACGCTTGATTCAAAAACTGGTACGTTTGCGTAATGGAAATCTTTTATTATTTTTCCGTATAAAAATAAGTGAAATATATATCATTTTTTTTTATAAATCAATTTATAATTAGAAAGAACATGTTACTATTGCTTTAAATTTAATGAATGGAATTTTAACTGTTTTAGTTTACTTTAGCAAGCACATGTCCGGTTCATTCTTTGTTTCCGGATATATGTGTTATATCTGCATTGCTGTAAGTATATAAATAAGAAAATTGTTTCTTAAAGTTACAGGAATAAAACTCCATTAAGAATTTAAATTCTGCGCATGTGCAAAAATCTACTATTTTTGCACATGCGCAGAATAAAAACTCGTTGCCATGGTAGCATTTTTTGATGAAATAATATTTTTTTTTTTTTGTGGAAGTATATGCACATTTAAATATAATTATTTCACGTAATTTGATTTATATAATATTATAATAATGAACTTTAAATAACATTTTTTATTTAAAAATTAATTATCTAAATATTTTTTTAAAAAGTACCCGATAATTCTCAATATTTTCAGTTTGTATATTTTATGTGGATAAAGTTTTAATTAAGATTTTAATTAAATTTGCTTTTATAGAGCTGTAATATTTTTTTTTAAATTATTTATCCGTTAATAAACTGTTATCAAATAAATGCTAGTTTTTCTTTTCTTTTTTTTTCGTATTAGATTATAACGCACAATTTATGTAAAATGTTACAATTTTTTATTGTGATACATTAAAAATGTAAGCCAACAGTTTTTGCGATTAATATTAATATATATGTTATGAAAAATTTAAAAAATGATTAATTCTAAATAAATCATTATTACTCTGTTCAAAAAAATTGTATAACAAAAAATATGCATTAAGAACCAGTCCAATTGGATAAAAATTGCTGAAATTGTTTGCTTTATTACATAAAGTGCAATAATATTCATAAAATATAAAAGTTAATAACTTGGTATAATATCAGCAATCATTTGATAGTTTGACTTTAATTAACAGAGGCAAATAAAGAATTTTTTAGCATTTTAAATTTTAAAAACATATTCAATGCTAATCTCTACATAACTTTTTTCTAACGATGTATACGAGTCATTTTTCGAACTATAGAATTTCTTGCTTAGCAATAAGATAAAAATGACAATAATTTTCAAATATAATCAATATCGATGCATTTTTATGCTATATTTATTTTTTATGCTATATTTATTTTATGCTATATTTATTTATTTATTATTTTTTTATGATATAGAAGACTCATCAAACGAAAATGTAAAACTTCCTAAGAGAAAATTGAGAGAATTACTACCGAAGAACACTTCTAAAAGTTCTCTTAAAACACTCTACAGTTTTGAAAAAGTAACGTAAGTAAAAATTTATTTATTATTATTGTTATTAAGGCATTAAATCCGCACATGCATTTTATTAATTTCTTACTAACATGTTTTGGCTTAAAATAGGAGGCATAGAACAGTTCCAATTGGGTACGAACTTCTATCGTCGAGTTATGTCCTATAACTATGAAAATTATGACTTTAAACAAACACAAAAATCAAAAGAAGTATACGAAAATTGCTTAGAAAATACAGAAATTCTCACGTATGGTTTGAAGTTGATTGCAGTAATAAAAAAATTTAATTTTTTATATATTCTGAAAACCTGCTATAATTATACATATATTTACAATTCAGCAAAGTTCTTTTATATATTAATATTCATTAATAGTACGTTTTATATTTAATTAATATCATAAAAGCTTGGTTGTTTTAATTATTAAAAGCTAGATATTAATTATTGTGTAATAAATGTGATAAAATGTATTTAATTAGTTTTTAATTACTAGTTTACTAATTTCTGCTTAGACAACATTATTATAAATACCTTATTTTTTATTTTATCAAAAGAATGAGCTGGCGCTTTATAATTATATGAAAACCTAGTTTTTATCAAGCGTGACAGTGCTAAAATAAAATAAAACGCTATGTCTGACTTCAATACCATTATCTATTAAGTCAAAAAGGAAAAAGAAAATAACCAACCATTTTAAAAATTTTATTTTAAAGAATTCGGATTTAAAGCACATCGTAATAGTTACATACTTTTCCTAATCAAAACAAAAGTTTGATCAAGCTAAAAAATCTGCCAAATTTTTCAAAACTTAAAGATGAATTCAGAACAATATCTTTTGAATTCTATATTTGCTATTTTGTCGCCCATTTTTAAAGGTTCTGTAAAAAGTATGCCACAAATTTCTTCTTGTCTAATTGCTGCAACAGCTCAGTCAAATATATTTAGCATTAATTAATAATTTTATATTTGTTTTGTGCGGATGGGAGAATTTTCTCATCAAAAGAAAATAAATTAACTTCCAAAAGCTTTTGATTATCAATGACATTCATATAACCTTAAGAAGCAGAAGATTTAATCAATAATGATGGTCAAATGATGTTTAATTCATGAACACAATCTTCCACCATATTGTTGTTCGATAAAAGAGCAAAGTACTTATCGAATTGCTTGACAACAATAGAGCCAAATCTAAAGATATCCATGATGAGTCTACAGTTCTTTGACATTCCTTATTAAAGTTCATAACATTTTCAAGTTTCAAACATTAATTATTAATATTAAATTTATTTTCTTAAGTCTAGTTTTTCTTTAATGGTAATATTGATATCATATGAAACTATTAATTGATATATTCCAATATCTCTATTATAAAATAAGCTCATAACAAATATAAGATTACTTTCTAATAAAAAATATTTTGTTTAATTTTTAAGATGATTTTAATTTTTTTCTATTCCTAACCATTATTGTATTTATCATATTGTGACAGAAAATTAATTTTTTTCTGTTTTAGTACTTTTATGTCAAAGGAAACTAACTATATGTATCATTAGGAAATGTCATATTTAGCTCCAAATCCAGAAGTCTTAGCGTCAATGGAAGTTATAATTTTGTGGTCCCTATCAAAATATAATAATGGTATTTAATTATTTAAAAAAATTGCAAAATTAGATGATAAATTACATTTGGAAATCGCTATTGGCGAATAAAATGACGTGAAAAATTGCCAGACTTGACGTTTATTTACCTTAAGGTACTATTAACTGTAACTAACATTTCTACTTTCGTGATTCAGTGAATATTTTAATGTAAATTTCAATAACTTATGTATTCTGTGAACCACACATTTGCTAACATTTGTATGCCCCATGGTAGCTGAACTCATAGTTCTGGTCTTCAGTTCAACATCATGTGTTGAAGTTCAGATTACTGACCATTGTATCACATGTATACCGTATGTTAGCAAAAAGTTTATATTTATGAAAGACATTCAGATATCAGTTCGCTGTATTTTAGATTGAGAAGAAAGTTACAATTTATCATTTGCATGAAAGTGAGCCATTGGTTAAAACTTAATCTTGATTTGCATTACTTTTATTTAAGAGTTTCTTTTTAAAAAAATAATTTGAATGCCTGAAGCTTTCTTGGCATTTTAATACGCAACCAAAACAATGGGAATTTCAAACCCTTTTTCAATTATAAATGGAATTAATACAGTTCAGACCACCCGTTACATTAATCTTGTGTTTGATGTTGGGACTACTGATTCATTGACAATGCCATTTTTATTTTAAAAATTTCATGAAGGAATTTTATTTTCAAAGTTCTGTTTTCCATAATGGACCTAAATTAAGTGAACAACAAAGAAATCCGAATCACGATCGCGTCCAGTTCAACTTAAAATACCATTAAAATCCCATTAAAGGTCAATGGTTTCAATTGAATAATGTGGACTTATTTGTTATAAATTGGAAACGTGAAAAACCCAGACAAATTGGTGTCCCATTCAATGAACAGTCAAAAATACCATGATTTATAAATTGAAATTTTTATAAAGAAAGTTTTTGTTATTTTGTTACAAAATACGCACGAATGCTTCTTTTTCACTTGCATTGTTCATCACATCTAAAAGTATTTTCTCCGGGACAGCTAAAAGTGGTTAATGTCATGGCTTACAATAAGCAAAACTCGCTAAATCAAATGTTCATAAGTTAACAATCTGTCTACCAACAAGAATAGCTTCCTCCAAATAGTCTGGTTAGCAGTGGTTGCTATAGTAACAACACTCCATTTCAAATGGGAATGATACCCCCAGATACTTAATTCCCATTTGAAATGGAACATTTCAAATGGGAATTAAGTATCTGGGGCTTTTTATCTAGCTCTTACTATCGTAAATGGAAGCTGTCTTGCATCCACGGCAACGGACAGACGCAGTGTATGTTTGTTGGGACACAGTTTGTCTGTGTCTTAATAATTCTTGTTCGTCGATTCCCAGTAGACAACATTCGGCAACATCGGAATCATTGAAACTAATTTTAGTGTAGAAACAATTTAAGGTATGGCTATTTATAATAATTAAAAATACAAGAAAGATGATTTAAAAATTGTTTTTTTGTAGTGCAATAAAATGACAATTAATATACATTACTTTTGCTGCATCCAGAAACTATGACATCATGATTCTCTTTTAAGATATTTATTATTTCTAGACATACTATACAATAAATGCATAATATCTGCATATCTCCTTCCTCGAAATGCATTGAAGACGAAAAATTAATCCTGAGATCTCACTTGAAATAATATACGCAAACGATATAAAAGGTATATTTTGCTACTATTATGTAAATAAAAATACTTAGTAATTCTTGTTAGTTCAGAGCAGATGAAATTATTATGTATCTACAATATAAAAGTGCCTTTATCTAATGCAGTTTCCAACTCCAATAAAAAAAAATGATTTTTAATAATATTATGTAATTTTGACAATTTTTCAAATATTGACAGTTGTATTTAGCGAGAAATGTGACTGTGAAAAAATATTGTCATTTAAATAATTCATTGTCTTTTATCTTAAACTCTAGAACAGCAGTGATTTCAATAAATAAAATAAATTAATAATTCAAGTAAGCGTATTGTAGATACATAATCGGTTTTCCTCTGAATTTAGGAAACTAATGTTTACAAATACAGTGCATCTAATAAATAAATAACATTAACGATAATAACGATTAAGTCAAAGAAATAACGTAAAGTTGTTAAATAGTAATTTTAAACGTTAAATAACGTTAATAAGTTAAATAACAATTAAGTCAAAGAATGGATATTAATAGCAAATAGTTGGATTTTATTATGGGAACCACTGGTGGTCTGGATATTTTTAAAATATGGATGGCCTCTTATACAGCCGTTACGTAAATAATTTCTGAGAGCCATTTGAGAGCTTTTCAATGAATCCGTGAAATCTTTTATTTCTAAAATCAATTAGGAGCTTTTAGTTTTTCATTCCAAACAAAAGAAAACGACATAATTATTAAATTTATTTAATATTCTTGTAATATAGTTCAAAGTAACTCTGCAGCACAGAGGAGGTTTTTCAGATCTTCTTGCGTTGCCAACGAGCAAAAGTGATTTCTTGGCTGAAGTTACTAAAAAGTATTGAAATGTTGAATCAAAATCGATCACTGACTTCAGCGCCATCTACGTTCGTGTGATAAAAACGTGTTTCACTGCTCACGCACATTGGCTCTTGAGCCTCAAAGCTGATCTGCGTGTCACATTCACTTAAATTAGATCACGTGACGCGCTATCACCTCGCATTCATGGTAAATCGATTTAAGGCATCTCTCTCCCTCTCTCAGCCATTGTTTTTTCTTAAACTCCAATCCAAAAAACATTGTAAGAAAAGAAAAAAAAAGAATGCTATTATTTACTAATGTTCAAATCACCTGCCGAGCCATCTCGGAGATTCAAAGCTCGAATTCGAGCTAAAAAAATTTCAAAACCACCCACCGAAACATTCCTTGGAAGAAATCGAGAATGGAGCGTTCAGCAGAAAGAAATTATGGAACAATATAAGCTATTTATTCAGTCTCCTTCAATAACTGCCGCTAATCTTTAAGGAACATCATTATGAATTCAGTGCTTTCCAACTCCTGTCGAGAGCTTGAATACGGTTATAGTTATAGCTCCATGAAAGACATAACAAAACACTTTTTTTTCGTTTTTTTTATGATACTCATTAGCCCTAACAAAAAAGGCAATTGTTGCATCATTCATAACAATAAATATTAAATTTCTTTACTACCACATGATGAGTAAGAAGATATTAAATGAATGTGGTTATTTAAAAAAATGTATAATATTTTTAATATTGTATACATGATTTATCAATGTATTTATGCTTTTATACCAAGATCTTTTTAAGCTATCAAGGAACTTTTCTTATAACCTCTCTATATTTTAAAAATAAGATAAAGTTCTGACGCACTAACTTTTCCTTTGTTCTTACAGGGAAAAAAAATTGTCTCTTAAATTTAAAAAATATATATAAATTTTAATGCCATATACTGATATATTCGATAACTATCTTGCAAATAAATACTTAGCAGACTATTTATATTTTTCATATAAAGGCATAATGTGTCTATTTTGGGTAAGAATAATTTTTTAAATAAGAATCTTTGAGCAAATGTTACTATTACATACTACTTGGCACTTTTTTCATTCAATTCTGTTCGGAATTTTCCAATTTCCTAATTTTCTAGCTTATTACAGTAAATTTACATGAAAATTCATTGAAAATAGAAGTTTTTTTAGTTCCACTATAAATAGGTTAGAGCAACAAAATAAACCGTTGTATTCTTACATTATACTTACTTGTGTTTATAAAAGAATGTTTTGCGTATTGTTGTGATTATTATAAATATAAATGCTACATTTATATGGGAAAAAAAATTAAGTATTTAAAATCAATTGTTTTTTGCTCTACGATTCTTAATAATAGTTTTACACATGTGATTGTACTTTCTCAAAAATATATAATTTCTAGTTTATGTTATTATTCATCAATATTAGTTTTATTTTATGTATTTTTACGCTGATTATTCTATTACAGTTTTCACTAGTATGTGTATTCTTAAAATTAACTCTTGAATTTGTAAATTCCGATTTGGCGTGAATTTTATTACTCTGTACATTCTATAATAAAATTTATTTATCATAAAATTCATGAAAAATATTTTCTTTTTGCTTGTTTTTTTAAATGATTATATAAAATATATTCCAAGAATCATAAAACTTATCAAGAAATAATCTGCTGGGGCTTCTAAAGCATTAAAACCTTTTTATTTTGATAACTCAAAAAAGAAAAAAAAAATGCGCTTTATATTTAAGCATAATTTAATTTGTAGGGCCATAAGCAGATGGAATAATTATAACTATTTACTTTATAAAATTTATTATTATTGACAATGGTTTTTTTTTAATTCTAGATTGCAAGAGAAAGTACCCAAAAAGCTAAGAACAGAATACCGAATTCCAGACCCACCAAACAATAGTCCTTTTACTCCTCCAATCAAACAATCAACACAGAAACAGCGGGTAACATCTCAACCCGATGTAATGACAGTTAGCACCCAAATAAAAGTGGAAAAAGATGACGGTAGCTATGACGTCAGTAACGAAACTGAAGCTATTAGCAAGGACATCATACCTAGTGCTCTTTGCGAAGTGATTCTGAAAGCAGAAGAAAACAGCGAACCACTTAATGAGAGTCCAGAACCTGGACAGACCACGCCCAAAAAGAACACTACCATCCATCCACAAAACTTCAGTAGAGCTGTAGATGGTCTAAACAGCCAATCCAACGAGAGAATAGTCTTCCATGCTCTTTGTCCATCAGACGCCAGGAAGCCTCTGTTGATGACAACTAGAAACAGTGAATTATCCGTCATGCCAGTTGCTACTATGACAACTATCACAGTACCAGCTCCAAAATTAGTGGCAACAAATGTGCCTTCACCAGTGACTTTTTCAGAGCATCCTTTGGAAACCTTTTCCGAAGCATGGCAAGGACAGTCTTGACATTTCCACCCCATCTCATTGCCGAAGCAAGGATGAAAGTGTGCAATGTTGTGACGGAAATAGAGATGAGAGCAATCAAGGAAAACTATTCATCTAAAGAAAGTTGAGTTGAGTGGGTCTTCACAAAAAAAGTCTTTTTCAAAACATCATGTATAAAATTCATAAGAAAATAAAGTATAGTATTTAATTTTTTAGATGTAAATAACAGAATGTTTTGTTGTAAATGTATATTTGGTAAAATAAATCCTCTTATTTACCTCCTGATTAACTAAAAGTGGCTTATTGGTGACAATTTAAATTGCCATTGAATGCTGAATAATTTCGAATCACTTTAAAGTGACAAACATCAAATGCTCTTGATAATATTAGGTTGGGGAAAAAGTTATCCATTATTTTTTTGGTAGACGTCTGTAGTGATCGATATCTCGTGAGATATCTATCAAACAATTTCAAATTTATGCTCATTGGAAAGGTGACATTTGACACTAAAATATTCTCTTGCGGTTTTTTGTTTGATTCATTCAGTTACGAGTACAAGGTTTTAAAAATAGAAGACAACAAACAGAAAATTCGATACATTTTCGTTTTTCTCTTGTAACGGCGAAAAAGATAGCCGGGTGGCTAAAATTGTGAAAGGTGTTTATCGTCCTATAGAAGACTGTAACAACCAGTTACGTACAATTTTTGTTTCATCGATTCCGTTCGAGTATTTTTGATGTTAGAGATGCACCTCGCATGTGGATACAGCATCGTCGAAAATGTCTATAAAATATCAAAAATGATCGAAGTTAATCGCATGTCAGCAGTCGTAACGCGCAAGACCTAAAAATTTACATGAAAGCTGTTTTAAACCTTTTTATAAAGCGAATCCAAAAGAAGTTACATAAAGTTCACGTAAAAGTAATGGATTTTTTTCCCCACCTAATATTTAATCATTATAGGAAATTATTGATCAGAATCCAGTTTTTTCCAGTTTGGATATGAACATCAAGAAAGATGATTTCTATTGCACTAATTCTATCTATTTCTATAAGTATTTCTCATCATATCCCAACTACCCAATCCTAGGACAAAGCACTTACGCAAAATCATGATACACAAATAAGGCATATATATGCAAAGTTATTATTCTATTTTACTGTAATTAGATAATGCTTATTTTAGAAAAAACAATATTTTAAAAAATAATATTTCGAGACATTATCCTGAGTAACTGAGCTAGGAAAGTAGCATGTCTTATTAATAGAACACAGAATGTTATTCATTAAAAATAATTAATAATACATCATATCCAATTAATTAAATATAGTATTCATTTAACTTATTATTTTATCTAATTTGTTTTGAATGAGATATAATGGTCCCGATATAAAGATAGTAAAGGAATCAATTTATCAACGTGGATCAGTCATAAATATTTGTGGTGTTAATAAAGCATATTATGAAATAACACCACTTTTTCGACATAATTGTTTCGAAAGGAAGTGCCTTATCTGATGTCAGCTTAGTTAAAAATATTACATAATTCAAAAGTATCGTCATGATTCAAAAATATTACGACAACACTTATTTGGCTTAGCCTTATAATGAATTCATCATCAATAAACAGTGACATAGATTGTTAAAACAATGTAAATACAGAAATGCAAATATACTAATGAAATTTATGCTTTTAGAGTTTTAAAAATTCTTGCAAAATTTTTGGAGTTATTTCTGCTATTAATAATTGGGCAGTATTAGTTTTTATATTACCGAGAAATTTTAAGCGACATAAAAAATGGAAAAAATATTTTTTTATAAAAAAATAAATCGCTTCGTGTTTTTATTTCCATAATACAATAACGCTACTGAAAAAAATTAGAGAAGCATATAGTTTTTACGAATAATATGCAAATATCAACATAACTATTGTCCTATAAGACAGTAATAATTTATATTAGGTTAAATTGTTACCTTACATTTTTGGTTTTACTGTCTACAAAAGCCTGTTATGTCTATGGAAACCGATTATGTATAGTTAACAGCCTCATTTTTAACCAGAGTGAAGTTAAGAGGAGAACATCTTAGCTATCCAAGCTCTACATAACAAACGAGTAATATTAGATATTACCATTTATTATGAATAAATCCTTTCAACAAGGAAAGCTTCGATTGAATTCGCTATCTCCAGATAGTGAGGCCGACACCAGTGTGGCCTTTTTATAGTTTAAAGTATAATGGCGAAAAGTACTCATGCAAATCAACATTTATGGTATTGAAAATTAGAAAAATGATATTAAGTCCAGAGTTCTTCATAAGTCCAGAGTGCAACTCAGCTTCTGTTTCGAGGAAAGATGATTTGAATAATGTCACGACTTCATGGTTATTTGGAATCTATGGCTTTTGGAGCAGCGTGGAAGCCAGCTTAAGCACTACAAGATCTTATAAGGTTTTAAATATCCGTCACATATTAAAGCCTTTTGAGGAAACTTTTCATGGATAATGGGAGATATTCACGTGTCACAAGACATGAAAATCGGAGAATTTCCAAATACCCATCCCAAAAGATGTGAAGCAGAAACGCAGTGACTCAGTTATGTTGCTCAATAGTGACTGAGATCGAAGCAAGGATCTCTTATCACGATGAATGTAGATCATTTACAATGAGGCCATGCTGAGCCAGTCGTGAAAGACAAGTCTTGACAAGCACAAAGAAGTGTACCGGATGCTGTTCAAGTGACAGGAATCCCTTCCTATAAACAAGGAATGTTAGACATCAGCAGAATAAGGTCGTATTAGCCTGATCAGAGAACGACATTCAAATTCAAAGACAGTTTTTTTAAGGATTTCAAGGCAAATATCAGAACTTCATGTTATCAATTTTGGACTCAATGGACGCATGTCAGTGGTATCTGTTCCATGGATACTCAAGACACCATGCTGACGGAAGAACTGCCAAAGATCGATAGTGGAGGATGCGAAGATATGAAAGTCAAATCCTATTTTCAGACGAAGTCTAGTTCAGAATGGAGTATGACACTAGGTATGTTTTAATGAAAGAGAAAAGTACACTCGAAATAACTCTATCTTCATCCGAGAAAGAGCACATCACATATGAGATGGTATGGGTCACAATAATCATAGTTGGACGCTATGAACCAACGTGTCATTCGAAATAATAATTTAATGGTCCAAACTGTCTTTATGTTATATTTTATGCTCCAGAGATATTGGTAGCTCATTACTATGTTACTAACAGCTGATGCTTAATCTCATGCATTTCGTCTCGTGGAAAATATGTTTGAAGCTTAAACAGTATAATGTGTAAAATGTCCAGCATGATCTCTTAGTTTAAATCCAATCGAGCATGCTTGGAATATACTCGGACGTGACTTTATTATGAGGCCAAAAATTACTTTTTCTGTACGGGATTTAAAAATTGCGCTTCCTCAGAATAGAATAACATGTCCCCAATTCTTATCTATAGCCTCATAATATATATAAAGGCATGAATGTATATTTTACTGTTCGAAGGGGCCAAGTGACATTTTAAACATCTCGCATCACTTCCAAACAATATGCTTTTTGCGATTTACATGCAATTAAATTGTTCTGCATTTTTTTCTCCCTTACTCATTCCAAAAAAAATAAATTAACGACAAAATTCTTTCTGTCTATTTTTTGTATTCCATTTGTTTGTATGAGTTCTCTCCATATTTTGGCAACTGTTTTCTCCACTTTTTTGCTTGCTCATTTAATTTTTTATCCGTGGTTATAACATACTATCATTTGTACTAATATATTTTCTTTGATAGTTTTATTTAAAATTTAATGCATAACTTAACTAATACCTAATTTGTATGCCGCTATTTGAATTACAACTTGGGTATGTACTATAATGTCCTTCGAATATATTTAATTTTAAAACTTTAGCAAAGAGTACTTTGAAACAATCTAAATTTCCTGAGAATATGCTCAAAGAAAAATAGAATTTTCTGTAAATAATAAGTTTAATTTCATCAATCATAATAGGTTGTTGTTGCTGTATCAGCATGGTTTCCTGTGCCCAACTCTAAGTTGGACTTTACCAATTTGATAGAAGCATCTTGGTGAGAACCTTGGTAATTATAAAGCAGGGACCAAGCAAAAGACTTCCCAATACTATCTGCCACACCCAAAGGTATATTTCACATGGAAGACATTGAGATCACAGCATATTTAACATAACCCGCCGCCATTAGCAAACACCGTGATCCTAATTTGTATCAGGACTTGAACTTACTACTTTCCGAGAACGGACACTCTAACCAGACAGACCACCGTAGTCTCAATCGTAATAGGTGATACAATATAATTTAAAAACAACATCTCAAGAAATGAAACATAGAAATTGAAACCTAAATAATAGCCCTTTTTCCTAAAGATTAAACACAGTCACAATAATTTTTTTTTACATTTTAAATAATTTCATTTTTGTAGAATATATAAAACAAACAATAAACCACCATAATTTACTGCGGTCTATTTTTTCGACACAGCCTGGTACAATTCACCGTCCAATTTACTGAGAACGGGTATACACTCACACAGGAAGTATAAAAAAACAATACATAAATAAGAAAAATCACTGGCGTGGAACAATGAAAACATGCATCAAATTCTGTTATAAAAAGTAACAGGTAAAAAATCTAAAAAAAAAAAAAAAACTTCTCTCCGGATGCTGAAGATCACCTTTCCAAACTTGTTCCATGGTGGCTCAGGATTAAGTAAAAATTGACGCCGATAATAATGAAAAAAAAAGGCACGCCAGAATACGGTTAGGTAATTTTCTTTTGCAATGAAAAGTAGCCTTACCTTATGGATGGAACAGTTCCATCTTGTGATTAATAATGTGATACTGGTGATTGGCTAGAAGGTAATGGCTATCATCTTTCCGAAAATGAAGGTCAGAAACTAGTTTTAGAGGATTTATCACCATAGGTAATGGATAGATATTGCACTTCTGGCATAGCATTTTTGTTCATTATTATTTATCAAAGTGTATTTGGACTAATGTTTCATATCATGTGATAACCGTTCTAAATAACAAATATATTTGAATTACAGATAAGAAATTTGATTCCCACGAATGTAAAAGATTTTAAATTAGAGATTTTTATTTTTCTTAACTCAAATTTTAATCTATAATTTTGAAAATATTTTGATTTAGTTGCGTTAAAGATACATAATTTTAAGTAGTGATCATTCAACAAATTTAAAATTGAGTTGCTTTAAATTGTTCTTTTTAGAGATAAAATATATTATGTATCTGTGATTATAAGTACTTCTTTAAATATTAATTTAAAACTACCTTACATATGGTGTATCATATCATGGAAGTCTAAGAATTAAGCTCTTATCTGTATCAAAAAACCAGGCATATTATTCGAAAAATGCCCAGTATCTATAAAATTTTTTATAATAAATGTGATATTTCATTTGTATGAGGTAATTTTTATAGATCATAATATATTCGAGAAAGAAATGGATTAAAAATTAATAGAAAATTTCTGATACTAAAGGAAGATTGTTTTTCTTTAGAAAATTTAGGTGTTATTTCTTTTCAGATTATATAATAAATAAAAAATAATTTTATAATATAAAATAAATAAAATAAGTAAAATAATTTTCGAAGAGTTCTTAAAATCTCACATTTGTTTTTATATTCATAAGCAAAAAATTCAATGCTAAAATTTTAATTAAATAAATCATATGTAAAACACATATTAAACAATATCATCTTTCCAAAATTAAAAATTTTATGCCACAAAATAAATAACTTTTAATTATATTGAATTATCTTAATAAAATTAAATGCTTAAAATATTGTTTTGACTTGTTTTAATTCTGACAAAATGAATTCAGAAATATTTTGAAATTTAGTTTTAAATCAGACGTAATTTGTCATTCTCATCTTTTATTTTTAATAATTGTACTCAATAATGGGTATTTATGACTACCTGTTATCAAATAAAGTTACTTGTTATAAATTTCGTGTATATTGTCATACAGAACAAAAGAAGTTTAAATAAATAAAACGATATATTTAAAAACCACTGTTCATCTATTGTTACAAAAAAACTAGGAAGAGGAACACTTTTAGGCTTAGAATTTTTGCATGTTTAAAATGCCAAAATAATTAATTACCAATGTATTTTCGAAATATAATCTAAGTAATCGTATACGTAAGGTCAAATAATGGTCAGAAAATCAAGTACATTTGTATATTCTTTAAAAAAAGAGCTGAAAAGCTTCAGTCATGAGGAATTAATAAGCATTTGAATTTTATTAGAACATCAGAATATAATGTTGGCAATACGAATAAAAAGGCACGTGGAGCTTTTGTGACGTGATACTTTGTTGATTTTGTTATCTAATTACAATTGACTAAATTTACCACAAACTGAGCGAAAACATCCGCAATTCTTATCTTTCTCGGAGCTGTAAATGAAATTTCAGAGATAACGTTTGAAATTTAGGACTTCTTAGATATGAATTTAAGCAAGTAAAGCCTCGAGATTTTTCTAATAATATGCGACTACTTGTTATTTGCATTATCATAACGCTTAATTATGTTAAGATAAAAATAATAAATTAAAGAGATATTATGGAAATTGAATATCCGTTAGCAGCGGAATGAAACAACAATGCGGGAAATATTTTAGATATTATATTTTTTTTAATTATTTGATGGCATTGGTTTCATTTTTATATAAATTAAAAATTTAAGATAACATTTAAGATAAAGTTATAAAATTAATTAAAAATTTAAGTAATGGTATATAAACATAAAAACATTTGATATATAATTATTTGATAGAAAAAAAGGTCTTAACACAAAAAGAATTCAAATGTTATAGTTTTATATTTAGTAATATCATAAAATTTCAAACTTTAATTAAACTAAGTTTCAAGTTGTATTAGATAGAGTATATAGTTGGAATTGAAATTTATAATTAAAGAAACTAAAAATGCTTTTTTAACACCCAAGTGAATGCATAAAGTAACAGCTTTAAATTTGTTATGAACAAAATTGTAAATTTCTCTTGAGCATTTTTTTAATAAATATTTTACAAGGGCTAAGTAAAAGTAGTTATCTTATATTTGAATCTGACTTACAACAAAAACAATATTTTATATGTCAGAAAACATTTCAAAATTTTGATTACAGAGTTAGTAATAAATTTAGATTGCAACTAATGCTGATTTGAACTCACTGTAAAGTTGCTTACATTACCATGCACATCATTCCGTAGCTCTACTCGCTTCAAGAAAGGTGGGTTCTTGTCCCCACCTTTGAATATCTTCAACTTGAAGTAGTGGAAAAATATTTTATTCGATTCATCTTCATTTCCGATATATATGTATATTACTTTTTTTAAAAAAAAACAACAATACTTTTCGATTTTTTTTAAAAATATAATTTTTGTTCTATGCAGCGAACCTACTTGCGGTTTTCCTAATGCACCACCGATCGAAATTACACTGGGATATTGATGAAAGGAATAATTTAGTAACTTGTTAATTGAAGGAAATATGCAAGCATTCCACTTTATACGATTTGTTTTTAGCACATCTATATGTAAAACCTCATTTGATGGTGCAAAATATAGTTTTTGGTATAAATAAACAACTAGTAAATATCGTTGAAAATATCGATATTTTTCTATGTTAATTTTTTTCCCCGATAGCTAAATACATGTTTTCCACTAGAAGCCACAAATTAGATGGAAGAAGCAATATTCTACTAAAATATAAATACACAAGCAAAATTTGTTTTTTTTAGTTCAATTAACAAATATCTAATTTGAAATATGATGCGCTAATTTCAATATTGCATGCGATTTCACATGCAATACTATAATTTGTAATGAGTAATCCAACTCATTTCGTGACTTGTTTCGTGATTTTAATAAAAGACGAACAAATAAATTGTTTTTAAAATTAATAATAAATATCAAAATGTTATGAAACACCACATTATGTTGACCTGAGGGCCCGAATAAAAAATTATAATTCGATATTCTTCTATATTTTTCCATTCATTTATAAGAAACTTATTTAAAAAAGATTTCCAATTCACTTTTCCAGCTTAAAACCTTTTCCAACTCGAAGCATATATCTGCCATCAACGGTGAAGAAAACTCAATTGAGATTCGTTACAGTCTGTTGATTTATTAATAATTATAATGCTTTTCATTTGACGGTTGTGATAGCAATTTTAAACAAATATTTTTTATTTTATTTTGCTTAGTTCTTAAAAGTAAACCAAAAAATATTCATATAAAATTATACTTTATTTATAAGGTTCATTTGGTTAGGGTGAATTATTTATTTTCGTCAATAACAAAATTTTGTAGATTTGTGCTCTTAATTTTTTAATTAAGAATTATACTAATTTAAGAATAATTCTTAATTAGTAAAATTAATTAATTATTCTGGTTAGAAAAATAGTCAAGAATACAATCCAGAATAATTGATGAAAGCGTTATTATTTTTCCCAATCATTTTTAAATTTCCGATTATGGGAGATAATTCTAATTCAAACCCTTCCGTGGTTGCCAAAATTAATTCTATCTTTCCTAAAGTAATTATGATTAACAACGGGGCAAGCATTTCCCAATCACGCGAGTGTTGGTAAATTCAAATGCCATTAACATATTAACTATTCTGAGTGGGCACGTAAAGTAGCGAGGAGTCTTACGTTGTTTACCAATCTGGTCTTATACTTAACAAGATATTCTCAACACCATACCAACGCAGTAGCCGAAGCTACAAAATTTGAAACCTTCAATCAACACACGACTGCTGGAGATAGGGAAAAGTAATTAATACAATTTCAACTAAGCCAGCTGCAATTACATTAATTCAACGCGACGCCATTCAATTCTGGGAAGTCATGTGATATCTTGGAACTCTGGGATAGCTTACCAGTTCAAACCAGTTTCGTCCAGTTGTTTACCACTAGGGGTGCTGATCATTTTGGAGTCTTTTTTTTTTTTTTTTTTTTTTTTTTTTTTTTTGTTTATGTCGTATTCTCTCTCTCCCCATCTCCTTTATCTGTAAAAAAAAAAAAAAAAAAAAAAAAAAAAAAACTTCTAAAGTGTCATGAATATAACAAATCCGTAGTTCTGGGCTTTTTTTTTTTTTTTTTTTTTTTTGGTGTTTTCCAAATGAATGGATGACTACACCAAGGGGGAAAAAATCACCACAGAATCGTCAAAATTACCACAGCTTCGAAAACTTAAAAAAAAAAAAATGCAAGTTCAAAGTAATGTTTTATTTGTAACGCAATCGTTGTTTGGAATAAAATGATTTGCGAAGATTTAATTAATCTTCTTAGTGCCCCATAAGCCCTCAACTGTTTTGAAACAGCTATATCAACAGCCAGATCTTTTTCTTTCATTTTTCTGTTCAAGACAATTTTTTTTAGATATCTTGTCTGTCGTAAATTACTGATTTTTCGACTGCGTTAAGGTCATTCAACTTTTTTTTTTTAAAAAAAAGATTAAAATTTAATAGCAAAATGAAACTTTCTGCTTCTCTTCAAAATTTATGATTTAGTCTTACGATTTTTGAAAATAAAATTTAACTTATGTTTATTAAGATTTATGCGTGTAGAAGAACCAGACGATAAAAATGTGTTGTGTAATTGACAAGGGAAAATATTATGCATTATATTCCAGAAAACTGTAACCGGATGGATTTATCTCTTAAGCTTAGTGACGTCAACACTTGCCACAGATATACTCAAATAAGACCAGAAAATAATAATTTTCCGTGCTAATGAGTAAGATAAATAATGTGACTCATATAGTAACTTGTAGCGTAATCTTCTTTCCAGGATATAATGTATTTTGTAATCAAAAGTTACTGCTCTTCATTCACAAAAAAATTAATTTATAAAAAAAACGAGATATTTTTTTTTCACGCACTTAGTCCATTTTGACAAATTTAGGACTGCATTGTGTGAAAATGAAGTCAAAAGAAACTTTTTATGCCTTCTTTAAATTAGTTTCTTTGCTTCTTGTTACATCAGTAGATCTTGATATTTTTTAATCGCAATTCTTTCTTAAAAAACGCTTTTTATTTTTATCGCTACTTTGCTCTGATTATATTTAATGATATTAAGTTAATTACTTTTAGAAGATATTTTAACCGAGGTAGCCATGAGGAACAGGTAGCCATTTAGAGATTCGCCGAGATTGTTCAAAATGCTTGCTTTTTCTGGAAATTATTCCTCAAAATGACGTAATGACAGAAACTTTTATTGAATTGATCTATGTCAAGATTTTATAAAATCAAACACTATTAATTTATTAATTTGTTTTCATGAGATGATATTTCAATTAAAACCGCTCTACGATTGTATAAAACTGTTATCACTCATAAATATTGCAGTATTAAATGTTGCTATTTATTGTGTTATGATATAGCTAAAAATAAGTTACTGAATCTCTTTGCGTAACTGCTAAATCCAGAAAAATATTTTAATCGGTTTAAACGCCATGGGAACAGAATTTTAAGCTCTTTTAACATGCGATTTTAACAATGGATAGTGTTATGAATTTTCTTATTTCATCAATGATTTTTAAGAGTTAGCTTATAGTTAGCTAACTCTTAAAAATCAAAATAATAAGAATAAAAAAAAATTTAATTTTTAAATTAATTTTTCATTAGGTGAGGTTCTACTGAAACCTATTGTTCAATCGTTTCCTTCTACCACTGCCCATAAACTCAATGTGAATTAAAAATTAAAATCACATTTAAAGTCCCCTAGATATTTCCTTTAACTTAATTTAATCTAATATAATATAAGGATAACATTTATATAATGTAAAGATATTTACATCTTTTATTCCCTTGTATTTATCAATAAGTGTAATACCACTATTTGGTTATTTCACTTGCAAATATCAAACAAATATATTTTTCTGTAGCAAATTCTGTTGTTGTTGCTTATCGTCCTGGTGCAGGAAAGCCCACACCAGGTCCAGAAGATCTGGCCTAGGGTAGTATGCAGCTTCTTTTTTTGGAGAGGAACCACAAGGGCAGAAGACTGACTTGACCTCTGAACACACATGCCATAGTACCCGTTTATAGGGTAGGCAAACATTCATATTCCATTCATACAAGGAAGTGACAAAGACAGGATAGAGAGAGAGAGAGAGAGAGAGAAAGAAAGTACATCCATGCCCGAACCGTGATTCGAACCCAGACCTCCCTATCCGCAGTCTTACATTTTGAAACTAGAACCAAATCGTAGTTTTTAATGGAATACACGTCATTGATCCTCATGTTTCTATCAAGTAACAGCCAAATGGTTAGTTCTTGGGTTTTCGGTTCAAGGTTTCGTAGGTTCGATTCCTACCTAATCTCTTGTGTGATCGTTGTGGTTCTGATTCAATTTTAAAAATAGGGTTCTATCTGTGGTTATTCCTCGTGTGCAATATTTTACCGCTAAACTACCAACAAACCATGTGCACAACTATGGTGTCCTGCTAGGTTTGAGTTTCTTACTATATTTATTTCGAAAAATGTTTTTAATTATATACAGTAAAATTATACTTCTATTCCCAAAGAAAAAATTGAAGATACAGAAATAATTTTAAAGAAATTATAAATGAATTAAATAATATTTTGGGGTAAAATTATTTGTTTCGGCCTTATATATATACTTCTTTAACTTCCTAACAAAGTAGAAGGTAATGTCTCAGCATCTGTGATTTGTGTATTTAATGTTACGTTGATGTTACAGAACGGGTATTGGGCGCGTATCTGGTATATGTATTAAAACTGTATAAAGCCAGTTATACAGTAGTGAACATAATAGTATAAAACATGAGTAATGCATATAAATTATATGATATAAACCGTATAATTTCCTTGCTTAGTCATATATTATTCTTAATTTTTTAAATGTATTGTAAAACATTCCTCTTTCGAATTAAATTCTTCACATTTACAGTTTTCTTTTTGCTAATAAGCAAATACTAAACTACCAAATTCATATGAGTGAATAGAAAAATTGATTCTATTTTCTGACAGAGGAAAGAAAAAGCTAACAGGCTGTATTATTTGCATCTAAGTTCCAAAGGAAAATCAGAATTGGTTTTCGAATGATGTTTCCTCTTGCGAATAAACAAAATAACAATCATTACCCAGTTCGATGCAAAGGCAAATAATAGGCAAGGGCTATCTTTAGGGTTTTCCTTCCTTCAGAATTTCTCAAAATACTCCCGGCTTGTGGATCCATGGCGACCTATTTGCCCTCACCTTGTCACTTCTAATGAAAACCCTTTCGGTTGCCCCAGAAATCGTGGCGACTTTCTGTTCTTCCCCGCGAACTTCCTCGCCAAAAATGGATTAGCTACCCTCCCGTTTATTCTACTTAAAAAAAAAAAAAAAAAAAAAAAAGAATTAAAAAAAAAAAAAATTAACCACATGTATTCCCATGTTGAATCTTGTCTTCAAAAGTACGCCATTTGCCATCTGTTCCTGTGTGTGTGTGGTTTATTTTGATAACCATCTAAGCAATTTTAACTTGCATAATGTTTTCTGAGCCGCATAAGAACGATTATTAAAACTATAAGTGTGTTCGTTGTTTAAAAGTTTAATATAATGAAATTTTGAATTGAGAACTTTTTTGTATGAAAAATAATCTTTGTAAAGATTTTATATTTGTAAAAAAATAGTATTTTCGAAATAAAATTATGCCACTGATGGCATTAAACTTCTCAAAAACAATAGCGTAAAATAAATAAATAAAATTAAAAATAAAAAAAATAAAATAAAATAAATAAATAAATAAATAAATAAAATTAAAAATAAAAAAATAAAATAAAATAAATTAATTAATTAAAAAAAAAAGTAAAAAGACATTTAAATCGTTCTAGCCGATTTAAACTAACCATAAAGTGGGTGTTACGATTTATTTATTGCTTGCATAAACAATCAAATATTAATATTTAATGTGTGCTTTACATGCTACAAAACATAAATTTATCTTTACTGAATGATTAATAAGTATTTATTTTTAATAGCGGTATCAAGAGAGACAAATCTCCAATAATATGTAAAATAACCCATCCCACTAAGATAACTGCCAAAATTTTCTTTCTAACTGCTCACTGAAGAGCTCATCCCACTGCCAAATTTACTTGTTTTTGATGGGTGGAGAAAATTGTATATTCAACATTATTGGTGAAAACGATTATTTGTTTTACCCACAGATCAATTATAAGTAAAATAAAGTGACGTACACATGATCTCAGCTGTAATGAAAGAAACAACCATTTTATGGTTAAAAAGAAAGAAACATTCATTCTATAAAAAAGAAATTATTTTCATTTTAATGTTCTTAATGTTAAAAATGAACAAATTCTTTTAAGATATTGAGCCAGCCGTTTATTTGCAGCAATTAAAACAAAGAAGGAAAAATTAAAGGGAAAATGATTTCCTAAATCAGTTGAAATAATGAATGAAACTGATCTGGTTTGCAAAGTGATTTCACGATATGCAAATGTTTTTCCCAATCTTAAAATAATATCAGCTGTATGCGCAAAGCGTGCAATAATTGGCGACAATGAGTGTGAATCATTAGAGAACTTTTGTTTGCATTACTTGTTTCCAAAACAAAACAATTCATTATAATAAAAGAAAATCACAAAAATGAAACCTTGGTATTCTGTATTGACTGTTAGCTATGACAACAATCCGTTGAAAAATACTAATCAACTGAAGAAAAAATATTATTTTAGTTGAAATTTCACTAATAATTTTGGCATCTGTTGTCTTTACACTTTCAGGGTATCAAATTTCGTTGTTAATAGATTCGACATCACAGTTTTTTTTTTTTTTTTTTTTTTTTTTTGTCGAATTTATTATTATAGTTTTTGGCTGTAATGTAGCTTTTCGTTAGAAAATCAATAAGTCAATGTTAGATGCTATTTGCTTTTATGAATTGTATTCTGAATTATTTTATGATGAAAATTATAAGAAAAAGTGTCCGATTTCATTTGCTATCCATTATAATTAAATTAAATATAAGCATTTGCAGATAGATATATGCAATAACAATTTTTAGGCTAATCTAATATTTTACTATATGCAACTATTTTATCAAACTTCTAGTGGCAACAAGAATTTAGTTGAATAGAATAGCTGTAAAAACAACAAATGAGAAGTCCAACTCCTGCTCTGTACAGTGAGGTGATGAAAAATGCTGTTCCCCAATTTGATATTTATTATAGTATTTTATCTGAATTAAATTTTTAAACATGTCGCTTATCAAACTAGTCTTATATAATGTTATTATATTTACCCATTGCAAGCATATTAATCACCGGTTTGAGTGAAGAATTTCGCTTTTTTTTAAATAAAATCTTTTTAAATGTTTAGTTAAAATCTTCTTAAATGTTTGTGAAATCGAAGCAAACGATTCTTTGATTTCATAAGCAAAGAATCGTTTGCTTAATACATTCATGAAGTTAAAAAGCCCCTTTTTTTTATCATCTTGCTTTAAAAGACAAAAAAATCGTTTTCATTTCTTTTTATTCTGATTATGTGAACAAAGACTCTGATATCAATAATCGTATTCATCAATTAATCAAAATTATTAACCAATGAAAATCAAGAATTTTTCCTTCACTAAATTTTTTTCACATTTTAAATTTGCCAATGAAAGTAAAAACTAGTTTGTTTACTGCGTTTCTTCATTGAGAATCCTTTTTTACACCACGCTGTTTTAAAAAGCGAAAATAAAAAATAAAAAAAATCGTTTTCTCGCCTTTTCATTCTAATGATGTTCTCTGAAACGACATCTCGAGCGCTGACGCCAACTTTATCCTCCGTCATCAAGTTAAAAGCTATGCACTGTGAACAACAACGTGAACGAACCAAAAGAGGGGTTGGTCTTCTTTTGATCCTAACAACCTCTTGGGATTTGAGAGACGTTGCCAAGAAAGAAAATTGCATACCGGAGACTGCAATTTCTGAAACGTTCCATAGGAAGGGATTACACCTATGCCAGAAGGTACGAGAGAAGGGATTTCCGGGCTCGAAATAATAGTTTTTTCTCTCCTTGGCACAAGCAAGACTGGCACACCTGTGGGATAGGAAATAATAAAGACGGAAGACTCTTCTCTGCATTCTTTTGCTGCATCAATTTGAGTTTTCATAAGGATTTGGCTACATTTTTAGAATAGAAAAGGTTTCTTGGCTTCTACGATTAAAATTCGTGCAGTTCGTATAAAGTGGAAGATATAAACTTGGTTCGCGTAGTTTCGTGGAATTTTAACGAGAAAAAAAAAACCAATTTTGAAAGTGTGGGACGCCTACGTATATGATCACTTTGAATAATCTGTTTAAAATTCAATGAAAATCAATGGTTTTCTTGAGCTTATTTTATGTGATTGAATTTTTTTTAAGAAAGGATGTTAAAATCAGTCTGAGGCCTTAGTTTCTTCCTGTATTTAGCTGAATCTAAATTTTACTTCTTTTGCTGTTGTTTCATGCAACGTGTCATTAATTTTAAATGAAATTAAATAAAATCCCCATTCCAAGAATGTTTTGTGGAATTGTTACTGGATGATAGCATTTTTTACATCATTTTATTGGTGCATATTTTCGTCTATTAATATCTATGGGCTAAGGCTCTTGATTCAGCCTTATAATTTCGAATCGCATTCAAATGGTGATGTTGATACTTGAACAGACAAAGAACTGAAAGCAGGTATCGAACCGGCATCCTTCCGAGCAACACCTTTCTGACACAGAATTCTCTATCCCCTTATATAGTAAACAGTTAGTTGCATGTTGCAACGGAATGATGCATATTAACACGAATTATTTTATAAAATTTCTATGTTTAAAATTCTGAAAATTTTTTAAATCTTAATTATGAAATCCATAAATATTACATTTCTCTTAAAGAAATAAAAATATATTTTATTACATAAAATCAAGGCAAAATAATAATGCAGACTACGATGGTTGCTTAGATTGCTGTAAACATATCAAAATATCGCAACAAATGTTCTCTGCTATATTACCAATCACAGGAAAGCACCACGTATGCTGTAGCCTAGTTGGTTAGGGAGTCTTTCTCGACACCGGAAGGTAGTGAGTTCGAATCCCGATGTAACCGAAGATTCGGTCTTGCTTACTAAAGGCGACAGGAGCACGTTAAATATATCGTATTCGCAATATCTTCCAAGTTAAATGATGTCCATGGGGGTGACAGGTCAAATATTCGAGGGTCTTCTGTTTGGTTCCTGCTTCTGAATTACAAGAATTTCTCTTTCCTCAGCAGTTTCCACCTGGACTGGTATACCTAAAATCTGAGATACTGGGAAGTATCCTGGTGCAGCAACAACAACAGGGAATCTTCTTGTTTATCTTTATTTTACCTTTCACATTACAGAAGTTATTAAATATTCTATTTTTATTACTGTGACTTAAAGAATATGCCCTTATGCTGTGTATTGCCATGCACCTGAAATTAGGTGCAAGTGTGTTGGTAAGGATATATATTTTATTCAATCATATTAGCATCTTATTCATATTTTTGATATTTATTTTTGAAATTAATGTAATTCATGGCCAGTATTAGGTTATGTATAGCATCAACAACAAATAATAGATGGAAGGTTGAACATTTAACAATATTTATTTTTTATTAAATAATAAAAATAATCATTGATATCAATAAAAAATTTAATGATTTATTTACTTTTTATATTTTAAATTTTGTTTCTCTTCCTCATGAAAGAGAGATTAAATTTAAAATACAGAAAGTATAATAATTGAAATTAAATTAAAATTTTTAGTTTGAAATTATTTAACACTCAAATAACTCAACAAACTAAGATTAAAGAACATTTTTAGGATTTATTTAATTGAAAATATTGAATTGAAGCCTCTTCAAAATCGATCTTGAACCGACGCATCAAGTTTTCCATTCCGCGGAAGTTATTGATATAGAAAGAGTTCACTTGGATATTTTTGGATCAATTTGATCTTATTGTACTACTTTATTGGATAAGACAACAACAACACTTGATAATCCTGTACATTAAAAATATCTAAAAAATAAATTTAAAATATCTAAATTAAATGTTAAATATCATAATTGTTATTACATTTACTGTAACATTTAAAGTAATTTTGTGTATTTTTCATTTTCATATGCATAAATTAATAATTCTTTTATATATATAATTATTATGAAATTTTCTTTTAAATATTCCTAAGAAATTATTAAATTAACGTCAAAAAATTTCAAATAGTTAAGTTTTGATTTTCGCATATAAAATTAGCTTCAAATGTTTTTCTTTTAAAATCACCATATGCCGCTCTGGAGGTTATCTTTCAGTAACCTTCTCTTACTCTTCTTCCTTGAGTTTAGGAACAAACCCCTTCCTGCGGCGACGGTTGCAGCTTATCTACTTACATTTCGGTTCGGGCCAGGCCAAAGACATTTGCTTAGACGGCTCTACCTTGAAAAACATTCGTTCAAAACATCTGCTAACCCTCCCCTCGGTTGTCACAGCCTTGTACAACGCAGCATCTGCTATCGTTCATAAATCGCTTGTTGTTTTCAGAAACTCATGACTAAGTTAAGAAACTATTCTATTTTGTTAAAAATAGTTTAGTGATTTTACAATATTTTTTAAGAAAGTAAGAACATTCGAAAACAAAATTTCACATTATCATAGTAACAGCCGTTACAGTGTATATTAATACACTGTAATGTACTTCTGCGGCAAATAAGATTGCTGTAGTAAATATGATAGATAAAATGTCTGAGACATTGTTGATGCTTACGCAACTAAAATAAAAAGCTTTTCAAAAGCAAGCAATAATTTTCAATTTTATCCAAGCAACTGAATAAAAACGATGGTCATCGTCCTGTCTGCAGATAGGTAGGTCCTGGGTTTAAATCCCGGTTCGGGTATGGATGTACTTTCTCTCTCCTGTCTCTGTCCTTTCCTTGTATAAATGGAGTATGAATGGTTGCCTACCCTATAAACGAGTATCTACGGCATGTACTGAAAAAGTCGGATACCACACGAAATTGCGGTTCAGTTGATAAAGTAGAGAGAAAACCCCATATCGCCTGCCTAACTGACAAAAAAAAAAAAAAAAAAAAAAAAAAGAAAAAAAAAAAAGAAAGAAAAAAGAAAAAAAGATATAAATATTTTTCGAAATAATATTTACATTTGAGTGATTTTGAAGCAAACTTATTTGTTACTTTTATAATACCTTTTTATAGCTTAGAAATTTAAAATTACAATTCGAAAATTTTGTTGAAAGAGTTTAAAATCTCATATTATATATTATGAGATATATTAATAATTTTATTTATCTTATATTGTAATCTCGTAATTATAATATATATGATGAAACTTATTTTTGAATTATAAATTTTAAAAATTATAAAAAAAAATATGAGTAAAAAAGTAATTTGATGTTTTTTTGCAATAAATCGATGCAATTTTTTTAGTTTTACTTATTAAAGGATTTTATATCCACTTTTTACAATTTGTTATTTTCTTTAAATATATTTTAGTGAAATTAAAAACAATTATTACAAGCAGTACTAGGATTTTATAACTATTTTTTAACATAGGAATCTTCACTATTTTTCTTAACAAAGTCTAGGTTTTTATTTGTATTAAAAACTTTCAATTGTACTGAGAAATTGCGTTGAAAATTTTTAATCTTTTAAGAAAGTTTAAAGAAAACTTTTATATTGGTCTTAAGGTTTCCAAATGGGTTATAAATATTTTGCTAGCACCCATTTTATAAAAATGCAATTCTTCAAATAGTGGAAAACATTTTGCACATATGTGTTAATTTTATAGAATCTAACTAAATCAAAATTTAAAGCAAATAAATTAATTTTAAACGAGAAACTACTTAACTCTTTGACACTAGGAAAAAATACACATGCGAAGGTTATTTATCAAATATCATTAAGAAGAAGCATTTTTCAATGTCTCATAAATAAAAAAATAAAATAAAATTGTTTTCTTTAAAACTTTTTTCACCCGTACAAACAATCATAGAAATAATTTATTCTACGCCTTTAATGAGGAAAAATTTTACATCTACTGTCGCAGAAAATTATTTAATTAAATACAATGAAAATTCCATCTGGCTTAATGACGTCATTTTCGTTCGAAACAAGCAGCAATTAGAAGAAACTATTTTCTCAGTTATATTTTAGAATACAAAGGATTAATTACTGTTTTGATTTTATCAAAAAAAAAAAAAAAAAATCTCTCGCTTATATCCTGAAATTCTTCTCATTCTGTTCTCAAATATCCTTTAATTTTATAATAATAATAATCCATGAAGTTTGAATCTGGCAACAGAAAAAATCATCAAATCGTTTGCACTTTTTCCCAAATGACCCGTTGCCATTTTTTTAAAAAAAAGAAAACAAAAGAAGAATAAAAAAAAATCTGACATTGTCAACACAATAAAAAGAAACAATTGCTATTTGGTATATATGTTCCTTGACACGGTCATTGTTTTAAAATGTAAGCTGAAAACAAAGGTGTAAAAAAAAAGTCCATTCTATTATTTTTGCCGTTGCCATTGCCAGATAGAAATTGTTCTCCTTCATAAAACTCAGACTAATGGACATCTGTTTCCATTATTTTAAATTTAGCTTAATATAAATTACTTTTTGTATTCATCTAAAAATGACAAGTCATTAATTAAAAAAAATATAAACTATTCATTTAATAACTTAAGTCATTATAAAAACTAAATTAAAACAGGATATTTTTCCTGGCTGTTACTTTTCTAAATAATGAATTTTAATTAAATATTAAAACTTGGAGCAATTTTTCTGTCTTTAAAAAATGGGTAGAAGATTTTATTCGATGATTTGGCATACACAAGATTAATCTTACACTTTAATGAATATATTTATTTAAAATCTATTTATAAATAAAAAAATCCCGACATTCATATATATATAAAGATTAAATTTGTGTGTATCACATCAAAATTTGGGGGCAAATATTAATTAATTAGTAGAAACAGAATAATCGAATCAAGAATGGAATTTGTTGCTTACAAATTTTTACGTAAAATATAATTAAGTGAAAAGCATATAATATAATAAAAAAAAATCCTTCCTTGATAAACTTTCAAAAAAATATAATAATATATCATTAGATATTGAAATCAAATATAATAACATGGTTTGTAAAATAATAATTAACATGCCAAATCAGAAAGAACTGAGAAAGATTTTCTTTATTGTTTGTATATAAAAGTACTAATGTATATTTTTACATAAATTTTCCTTATTTGCATAAATATAAGTTTATTATTATAATATTATAAAAAAAGTTATTTATATAAATTGAAAACAGAAAAATGATCCAAAAATGATACAGAAAATATTTTTGTTCGAATGAAACATTTTAAGGAGCATTTAAATATTTTATTTCATCCAATCAAATAATTGAATATTAGATTTAGTTATAGCACAATGAAAAAAAATATATAATGTAGTTATACAAAGTCAAAATCAATACAATTTTTATTAAAATACGAAAAAAAAAAAAAAAAAACGATGCAAAAAGCATTATGTCTTGATATCAATATGTACCTAAAAGTGAAAAAAATGAAAACACGAAACCTATTTCAAACTACTTTGTGTTTAGTTTATTTACCTAATTATTTAGAGATAAATATTACAGTATACACAACATATTTTAAAATAAAAATGTTCTATACTGAAATGTGAAAAGTGCAAAATATATATAATATATTCCCCTATTAACATACAAAAAAAAAAAAAAAAAGAGAGAGAGAGAGAGAAAGATTCAACAATTTAAAATTAAGAATGATTCAACAAAAATAAAATATTTTTAATTAACAATTAAGATAAGTGCATTTAATTATACTTTTGAAATGACAAACAAGCATAAATGACGGATTAGTTTTATTTCATGAAAAACAATTCGAATTTTAACTACGCAGTTTTAGAAAATATATTATTATTGGCAGAAACTTAATAAAAAAGAAAGGGCTTCAAAATCGAGATTACAAAACGTACCGGTGCCAAATTACACCAAAATTCTCTTTAATAAGTAGCTTTTCAACAGAAACAATCGTCAACCAATTAGGAAACAAATTCAGAACGTCCTCAGAATCGTCCAACAACTGCGTCATCGAAAAAATACGTTCGAAACTGAGTGTCTTTCATTACTTTATATTGGGCTAATTTAGGAAAACATATTATATTAACAGTTGTGTAAGATCTCCGGTTTTCAACGTTCTCGTCGATTTTGTGCAGAATCTCAGATGAAAAAAAATTGTTACGAAATAGAAGCATCATATAAAGCTACGAGTTAACGAGAATTTGTAACCCTATTAGTGGTCCTGCTTGTCTTACAGCTGCAGTTGCCTCATTAAATAATTTTTAAACAGATAGAATAACATTACGAAGCCTACCAATGGGAAGTGTTGAAATTTAAATCTATAGTTTAAATAACATTCGATGATTTATATAATATGTTTTCAATTTGAACATAAAAAAGAATTTTTTATATGTTAATTATGCCGTGCGATTTATATTAGATTTAATTTTAATGAATCTAGTAAATGTAATTGTTTATATATTAAATTTCGTTATTCGGATCGAATTTCAAAAACAGTTTTAACTAGTATTTTATTTGAAATCCGATTTGATATTATTGTGCTTAGCATTTGAAAATTTTGCTATTAGAATTTTAGAGGATAATAATAATATAATATTAGATAAGGTTTGATATGGGATTCAAACAGTATCCATTATGTTGTTGTGACATGACTTTTAATTACACTAACATTGTTATCAGGATGCTTATTTTTGCAAGATATTTCTTGTAATAAGTCTTTTGATTTGGAATGCAGAGGATTTTTATTGTTTGCAAGGATATTTTTACATCTAATGAAATATGAAAGATATTTTTAATAGCAGTTAAATATATTGGTGACCTCACTGTAGAAGTTTGTGAATAAAACTTTAATGCACAAATGAAGTTTATACCATTAAATTTGTTGTTTTGTTTTATTTTCAATGTTTTCAGATGAGGGGCTAATTTGCTTTGCCCTCTCAGTTCCATTGAAAATTCCACGAATAATATTCAAATAATTTCTATTCAGTTCAAGTGGATATTTGATTTTAAATCGTACCTTAAAGTACATTATTCTCTATTTTAAATAAAAAGTACCATGTTTTCCTGTATATAATCAACGGATTTTGTGTTAAAAATAGTTTCGAATTTCATTGTGCGTATTATATGCTGCCGCGGATAATCTGATAAAAAAACATTCTCCGTCACAAAAACATATAAGAAAGTTTTGAAATAAATGTCGTTTATGTTTCATAAAATAAATAAAAGGTGGTGCCACAGCACGGCTGATTTATTTCAGCTAAAATCAACTTTGTCCAATTACGTTCAAGAACGAATTCAGTTTCTCGAAGATATTACTGTTGCTATTCGTTAACGTGATTTCACATTTTGTCTTGATGTGGGCTGTTTTCATTCTAAAAATATTCAAATCTATATATCGTCATATGTAAGCGAAAACGTTAGCAGATTTTAAATTATAAGCTATAGAAAAGGCAAATAAAAAATGGCGACAAACGTGTTAAATGTAAAGTAAAAAACAAAGCAAATGCGGTGCAAAAAAAAAAAAAAAAATGAATCTAATGAGCATTTCGAAAATAATCCTTTTCTTTCATTTAACTATTAACGAGGCAAATATATTTTACTTTTAAAATATGTCTAAGATCGTTTTAAAAAAGTTATTAGAATCTAAAAATTGATAAATTTTACTAGAATCTTCTAGGAATTATTTTTTATTTTTGAGCTATCTCGTCCTTTCTTCTCAATTTATGGAATTTTGCGATGATGTGTGGATCCAAAGAGATATTTCTCATAGCAGATGTTTTTTCCGTGCAATTTATTATAATTTTAATCATATAGTGTATTTTTTTTAATTTTATATGACGTCCACATTATCAGCAGTATATATTTTCGACTATACGTCGAAGGAATTGCCGTGGATTATACACCGCTGCGGATTATATACAGGAAAAACCGGTAGTTTTCCTTAAGCCAATGCCATTCTTTAATTTTATTTATTTCAACAATATAGCCGATGTTGCCTTAGAAAGACATAAGACACAAACTCAAGACTCACTTTAAGGTTAAATAGAGTGATAGAGAATTATAAGGAATCAACAATACGACTAAACAGATAATTAATGGCTGAAATTCTACTTCATGGTCTTTCTGGAATATTCCAATGAAACTATTACAGACAATTTGGATTAACGACCACAGCAATACCCTTCTCAATATATTGCAGTTATTGGTAGATTAAGATACATCTTAAACCTAGCAAGATTCTAGCAGTGGTCATTTGTGTGATAAATCAAAAACCAGTTTGCCAAATGGCTCAAATCGTTTCTTCATTCGAAATTTCTAGAAGTCTATATCATCTTCCAAAAGGAAAAACTATTGTGGAATTAAATTTGGATGTACAGCCATACACACTTCATTTCGCTAACTTAAATATTCTATTTTTTAGTCTTTGTTAAAACATTTTTTGGGATCAGAACTTATTTCTTATCACTAAATTTGTCAATGATTTTATTGATGAAATTTGCTGTTTCGAGCTCTACAAAAATATTTGAAACTCAAAAATGATAAAAGCCACCCAAATTTATTTTTAGTCAAACAAAACTTACTTCCAAAATTTTTGTCGTCAACATTCTTATTTAAAATACTCTCATCTCTCTTTTTGTGCTGTAACTATAACTGTAATTCTCTTTCATGAAGATGTGAGACATTCTTTTTTGGTAATTTTTGTTTTGATTTGGTTAAATTCTAATTAACAACTTTCATCAAGAGATATTAATTAAATATTCTATAACTCTAAGGACCTGCATAACACTATATATTACCCCATAACATTGCATAACACTATATATATATATAAAAAATGTTAGTATTTTATTAAATTACTTTCCAAAAATAATTTTGGTCAATCTCTCTTGTAACTTTAATTTTAGATTTTTATATTAGATTTTCATCAGCTAATAATATCCTTATAGAAATTAATTTTTCAAAATGCATTCTGGTCCATTTATTCAAATTTAAAAATTTCATATTCTTTTTATTAAAATGTATTTTGAATATATTATTAAAAAAAAATCTTGTGTTGTAAAAGACCTATCCATATTGATTAAATATTGATCAAATTTTACTCTAGATAAAAAAAAAAATGAGGTATAATTTTGGTGTATTCGTTGGGGTAGTAATCAAATTTGCTGTTGGATTCTGTTAACCCTTCTTTGCATAATGGTGGAAATTTCCATCGTAACCTATAATGCCCAAAAATTATATAAAAGAACAAGTTCACTTTGAGTTGATCGTGTTTGGATACCTTTTTAATGTCCATTGCATAAAAAGAAACATAGCTGTCAAAAATAAACAAGTGTCATTATCAGTGAATCGAGCTTAAAGTTGTCTCATTCCGCTGTTTGTTGTAGTTGCAATAAACGTTTGATTTCGTTTATAATTTTGTTTTATTATATTAGAGTTTCTATTGCTAAAAAATTGAAAAGGAGTGGAAGAAAGGTTTGTAGCACGTGTTTCTGTTATTTTCCTCTTTTATTTCTATTTAGTACTAAGCTAATGATCTAACTTTGGATGATGATGGAAATTTTTAGCATATTGTTTTTTGCTAAATTTATACTATAAATATATACTAAGATTTTTTTAACCATTTTTCCTTTAATTTTGAGCATGAATAATATCAACTTGATTTATTTCACCAATAAAGAAAAAATCATGCAAAGAAGGGTTAAAGAGTCGATTTTGTTACTTGATTTAAAATAAAATCATAACGTAAGTAACGTTCTTGTAAAATGTCTGGATGTAAGAGCTCATACATGACCGACAATTTTATGAATGTCTTCCATACATACATAATTATGTTGTAAATGTGAATTGGATGGAGACATTCATTTATATACTATTACCAAGTATGTACTTAGTATGAATTTTATATACGTGTGGTTTGTCATATGTAATTTGATAATCAACCAATAGAGAGAAATTTTGCTTTTAAAAGCCCGCAAGCAGATGGGAGACCTAGGAATGAGTTTTGCAGTCGAGAACCCCCTTCCTGACAGTTTGCACAACGGATTGTGAAAAGCCAAAGAAACAACATCTGCTTTGCAATTACTCTTTAGCAGCGGCTGTTAGCAGAAAGGCTCAAAGACACACTTGTAATTTCTAAACTAACTCAAGAGTTCCACAAAAAGTTACCCAAAAAATCGTTTTCGAAACCCCCTCAGGAAGTAGGAGGGGAACTCCAGCAAAGAATTCCAAAAAGAGGAGGTTGAAAATAAATAATAAAAAGCTGCTTGTTTTCATTTTTTTTTTCCCTTACATCGAGCAGATACATTTACTTATATCCTTCCCAGAATGCATTTCTCTGTGTTTAGGAAACACTCTCTCTTTAGACTCCCCTTCCCATTCCGTTCTAGCGGCGCATGCGCACTACATAAGAACCAATCCTCTAAAAATATGACTCAGAAGAATGTGGGGCAAGGCAGGCAAGGGGCGCTTAGTTCCCAGGACCCCTCTATAGACCCAGCTGCCCTTCGTTTTTGGAGGGGGTCCCATTCTCCAATGTCATCGGACCCACAGAGCAGGGGCCGATTGTGTGGGGACACGGAGGGGGGGGATGGAGGGGTTTTATGACGCAAATGACAGCACGTGCATAAGAGGGGATATCCGATTGGGTGGGGAAGGTCCTTCCATGTCCCTATGGAACACTTTTACACGGGGGTTGGGTCTCTTTTATTAATACGGAAGCGTCGCTGATGAAAACAACCGCGGTGGGATTTTACGAGGGGGCACGTGCCCCTCTCAGATTGCAGGGGGTAATAATGGCTTTGGAGTGATTTGGGCGGAAATTAGCTGTCTCGAATTCGAACACTGGAAAGAAAGGGGCAGCCGCCGAACCATTTTGATTATCTGTTTTCATGGGCTAGTACCCACGCGTCGATTAATTCCCCGAAATGCTTGTCAAAAATTCGAGTCGCTAATGGACAAATTAAATTCCCCATCAAATATCCATATTTCACACCACGTCACTTTCCCCTTCATATTTCACTGTTCCATGAATAGTTTTTCAAATTTAAGTTTGAAAATTTACAAAATTGAAAGTGTTTGAATACAACATTTTGAATAATATGTCTTGAAAAACCTAGCACTTAGAAAACAGAAAATTAAGGGAATTTTTAAATTCATTATAGAGTATCAAATTTTATATTTGAGAAAACTCAAATATAAATATTGTGTTCACACAACTTTAGAAGCAACACTTTTAATTGGAAATCAAGTTATGTGTTGGAGCATTATCATGCTTTCTTTTCCATCAAAGGTGATTGGCGGAAATAGGAAATATATACTGTAATATACGAATTACTTAAAATCCACAGTGGTTTAAGTTTTTTTTTTTTAATAACTCCTGGTTTTTGTGGATTTTATTGAAATAAATATATATATTTTTAAGTTATTAAAGGTTTTTTCGACTGCAGAATTGTTTGGATCTGAATTCACTCTTAAGGAAGATTTTATACATTTTTGTCCGATTAAATTACTAAACCAAAAGTTAAAAAAATAATATTTAAAAAACATTTATTTTTTTTGGTCTTGACTATTTTAGCTTCTGAGCAAATCATGTTGTCCCATTTTTCTGAATCTACCGCTGCTTATTCAAAGAAAATTAAATTGTGTTGAAAATCATTATCATGTTGAGTTTTTAATATACTATGACGAGCCGGTGATATTTTGATTGTTTAAAAAATAAAGACTTGGAAATGATAAACTTTCTCATGGTATTGTATTTAAGTCATTTAAAAAAAAAAAAAAAAAAAAAAAAAAAAGTAAAAGAAAGGATTTCGTATTTACAAACGAAATCACTTTATTATTTAGTAAATTACTTATATTATTTTAAAAACAAAGCTAGAAATACGAAAGCATAATACAAAACTCAAACGATTTATAAAATTTAAAAAAAAAAAAAAAAAAAAAAAAAACCTGTCTGACAATTTTTCAAAAGCTTTAACTTAAATCGAAAAAATAGAACTCCTATTGCCAAATAGTTATTGAAATCAATAAATGATTTCGAAATGCAAATGAAACTACTAAAATATGGTTATTTAAAAAGTATTAAACTCAAAACGTTAAAGTATATTTAAATAAGATAAATTATCGCCTCATGATTAAGATTCGGTTGCAGTTAGTCTTGTGTTTAATATGTATCTGTCTTGTTAAGCAGAATTGTAATTCTAAATTACGAAACAAGTGAAAACTTATTCCAAAGGTTATTTACTTTACGTACGAAGAGAGAAAGAAGGCTCAACGAAATATCATTTTTCCTTCTACTTATAATGTTTTTAGGACTTATTTTGGGCGTTGTCTTCATTTGGTTGACAGCTCTTTTCATATTAATGTTACTTCCGTAGGTTTGATTGGCGTAATAAGTTGGCGAGATTAGAATTTCAAACCCTGACATTTTTTCTGCGATTATTTTTTATTTATTGTATCGAGAGTACATTGCCACAAATGAAATACTAATGTTCATTTAATCAATCTGTTTTTCTTACATCCGTTTTAGTACTTCATTCCAAGTTATCGACCAGGGTCTGGGATACATCCCAGAAAGCACCTTGAAGATGCCTCGTAATTCTAAAACATGGTCAAATGATGAGGCACACACCTGAGCTGGCAAAGTAGTTTTGACAATCAAGATTTTTTCCAACATTTATTTTATTATAATAAAGCATATATATATATATATATATATATATATATATATATATATATATATATGGTTTTGTAAAATTTAATTTTTTATCATATTCTTAAACTTTAAGATATTTAAGAGATATCTTTCTTATAAATACGAGTAATTAATTTAATTTTTTAAATGTAAAATTTATTTCCCATAATAAATACATTTCCTGAAAAATTGACTCCTTTTTAAAAACAGTTACTGCAAATATATAACATATGAAAATTCATTTAAAATTTTTATTTTAAATATAAGACATTGTAAAAACATTTTGAATACATTTTAACAATAGTTTTAAGCTCAAACATCTGTTTTGGTACTTTCCTTTCATATTCCCTTTGCATTAAATTTCCATAATCTTTAAATAAATAAAAGTATTTAAATAATATTAAATTATACATTAGCATTTATGTATATATTTATCATCGTAGTTACATTACATTTCAATGTAATGCAAATACAAAAAAATATCGATGATCATAAATTATATAATTTCATTATTTTTTCCTCCCAAAAGAAAAAAAAAAATGAAAATTAATTTGAAAATAAAATACAAAAGAAGCATCAAATTTAGACGGGCAAACAATTTGTAAGCAGGTGAAACCGTGTGTTACGAAAAATAAAAGGGTTAATAGAATCTCAAACGATATTTTATTTCCTTATTCCAAATGGCAACGATTTCTGAACTAATGGATGCTTTGTAAATGCCAGGTTTAAAATAATAAACGTATCTATATCTTCTTCCATCGGTCAAGCAAAACCGGATTCTCCTGAACTCTATCAATAAAAGGAGCAGGGAAAATGGAGGAAGAAAATATAATTCCTGTAACCAAGTCGAATTACAGGAATTTTTCAAAGCAATGGTCCATAATGCGGAAATAGTGATAAAGTCAGATCTTATCCTTACCGGGTCAGTGACAGGTCAGGGGGCACGTATGACTACATCATCATTTCTTCTTATTTTTGTACTAATGGAATAAATTTCGAAAAATTGATTTACATGCGAAGTGCCAGAAATATATTTAGAACAAATTCCGTTTCGTTTCCTGTAGCAACGTCTGCCATTCACGCAGACAATCATATGATTAATTGGAATTGAAAATTCAAAAATGATTTCAAATTTCGGATCCATTTATTCCAATTTTAAAATTAATTAAATTAATTAATAATTTTTAAAATTTTTATGATTTTTAGATTGAAAAACAAATTATTTTAATAGAAATTGAGTATAATTTTATTTATATAAAAATATACAAAATATAAATAAAGAATTTTTTTTATAAAATATAACAAAAATATAAATAAAGAATTTTATTTATAAAATATAACAAAAATATAAATAATGAATTTTATTTTACTTTATTTTTTGTTATTGGAAGTATATTTAGGTTGGAAAATAAAAAGAGGCATTGATTTGATAATCAAAAGGCAATGGGTTGGATCCTCAATCAGGTAATGACTTAGTAAGGATGGAATCGTACACATTAAAATCTACTTAATACCATTTGTTTAGTATGGCATTGAATGTCTTGAAAGGGTGATACCATCTCGCCTTTTGAAATCGATCACAGTTTGGAAGGTTACAGTTAGGAATCTATATTTTAGGTTGGAAATATAAATTAGGGAGCAAAGAGTAAAAAAAAAAAGAGTTAAAAAAAAAAAAAAAAAAAAAAAAAACCCATTGAAGCATATTAAGACACAAATAATCCAATTTTTCCTCTTTTGCAAGAGTGGTTTCGTTCTTTGCTTTTTTTGTCTCAATTTCGTTTCGTTACCAACCTATCAAATAGCTCTGGTACAACATATAAATATACTGTAAAGATAGAATGATTTCTAAGAAAATTAAATTAAATTCTTTACAAGATTCACTGATCTCGATGAATATGGAATGTTTAATACAGCGATAACAAAAGTAATATTACATAGGATATCATCAATTCTTAATTATCTATGAACATCTAAGTTATCATGTATGCGATTTTAAAACTTTTGCGCTATTAAAGGAAATTTTTTTTATAGAAAAAGAAGAAAAATATTTCGCATCTGTTTCTTGTGAACACAATATGAAGACTTTTATTTTACAAATTGAGGCCAGGATATTGAAGAACCTCATTTTGAAAATCGTCTGCAGGTGTGATATCCCAGTTTTTCGTTTGTTTTATTTTAATCGAGATCGTCTGCTTCGTTAATAATCGACTACCGTGTGATTGTGTCAGATTGTATAAGTTAATGTAATAGAGACATTAGAAAATATCACAAATTTATTTTAAGGATTTAATATTCTAAAATTTTCTATGAAAACGATATTTATTATTATGCAACTGTAAGATATCTGCCTAGCTGTGTAAAAATAGCCTTTATTATAAATCGTTTTTTGTGTGTGTGGGAAGAAAAATATGTCAAAAATTTAAATATACAGTTAGAAATTTATTTTTATATATTTTTTAAAACAGCCATTTATTTTACTTAATTTTAATTTTTAAAAAGTAAAAAACAGAAAGAGGTGGAAAGAAAACGATCAAATAATTAATTATAGGAAATGATTAAGTAGCTCAGAGATTAAAAAACGTTTATGACCTGATAGTTTTTACATTTCCTGCACATCTTATGCTGTCTCGTCTGCTTCATCCCAATTGTAATAATTTAAATATGCAAAACCAAAAAAAAAAAAAATTGTTTTTTTGTGCTAACTTACTTCACGCCTGATATATGTCATGAATAGAGTTTCCTGATGACGTCATTGTCAGTTTGCGGAAAGATGATATAGAAATGTGTCACTAATTTAGAACTGAACATTGATCAGCGACGAATAACATACAATTCTCTGTTAGGGTGTGTTAAAGATGATTACGGATATTACAGTTATATTAGGTTGGGGAAAAAGAAATCCATTAATTTTACGTGAACTTTATGTAACTTCTTTTGGATTCACTTTGTAAAAAGGTTTAAAACAGCTTTCATGTAGATTTTTAGGTCTTGCGCGTTACGACTGCTGACATGCGGTTAACTTCGATCATTTTTGATATTTTATAGACATTTTCGACGATGCTGTATCCACATGCGAGGTGCATCTCTAACATCAAAAATACCCGAACGGAATCGACGAAACAAAAATTATACGTAACTGGTTGTTACAGTCTTATATAGGACGATAAACACCTTTCACAATTTTAGCCACCCGGCTATCTTTTTCGCCGTTACAAGAGAAAAACGAAAATGTATCGAATTTTCTGTTTGTTGTCTTCCATTATTAAAACCTTGTACTCATAACTGAATTAATCAAACAAAAAAACCGCAAGAGGATATTTTAATGTCAAATGTCACCTTTCCAACGAGCATAAATCTGAAGTTGTTTGATAGATACCTCACGAGATAGCGATCACTACAGACGTCTACCGAAAAAATAATGGATTACTTTTTCCCCAAACTAATATTAAAGGAATGAATATCAGTAAAGTCTCTTTTAATAAATAGAAATATCGTAAATTGTCACCTATAAGGTAATTTTTTTAACTTCTATTTTTACATCATCACTAACTGATAATGAATCTTTAACAATGAAAAGTTTGATGAATAATGAATAAGACCCTCTAGTGATTTATTTTATGGTTATTTTTTTAGGAAATTCTCAATTCCTTAACAGAATATTTTCATTAATTTTCTTTTATTTTTAATGAAGAGTTTTAATTGTGCTTCTTCTTTCTTGAAACTGCATCCATTAAAAATAAGATGCATTGAAATTATAATTTACGGACACATAACAATTTGTTTTACTTATAACAATAATAATCTGATGAATTTAAGAATTTCACATTGGCAAAAAGAAGGAAGAAATATAATTTCCGCACTTTTGACATGAAAGATGCAATAAACGTTTTTAGAAACATTTCTTTTCAGTAAAAACTATTGTAAGAAAAGGATGATCTCTGGTTACAGTTAGTTGTTTGAATAGATGGAATAATCTTGATTAAAATTCATGAAAACACGACTAAATATTACAAGTTATTTTCATCGATTTAATTTAATGATAATTCCGTACACTATTGTGAATGAAATATTGTTTGAAAAAGTTCCCAGCAAGCGAAAAATAACCACATTGTGGCTTAATAATAAAATCATGTTCCTCGGAGCAGAAGATTTCTGGTTGATTCTAGACATTGTTGAACAATACAAAATAGGTTTTGCAAATCCGGTTTCGATTATTTTCTGTCTTATAACAGATAAATAAGCTCCTCAATCTTTGAAAAAACCTTCTGTAAAACAACATACTGTAATTATTAGAAAAAAAAAAACTTAAGACAAATTGAGCAGTTAGGGTTCACTTGAGGTCGGAATTAGACTTTGCAAACACCAAAATTTGGGCACTTTGACATCTCAAATTAGAAAGCCTTCCCACCGAAAGTTATTGTAAGTTTTCTTTTAAGCATCCACTATGTACCTGATTGCGTATGGCTAAAGAGTAAATTCAGAAGATTTTTAAACACTTACCAAAATAGATGGGCATGCAGAAAAAAGAAGTGGAATATTCAACAGCCATTTTTTAACAACTACTGAGATCGAGCCTCTGGTGGAGGTTAGTCTCAACCCACAGCAAGGATCAACTTTCCATACCAAAGAAGGCTTTACATCACTAGGCCATGGAAAGCCATGACCACTGACCATGTTCTCAAAGTAAATGGAAAGAAAAGTTCATTGGGATCAAATAATCAAAGCTTCATCCTTCCGAGGGCTTAAAAGTATTCAATTTCGCAAACGTTATACATACCTACATAGGGGTGCAGATGAGCCCCGATCCATACCTAAGCTTGACATGTTTTATACTTGCCTATCACTGAGCCTTATACTTGTGAGTCAGGTCAGGGGTTAAGGTCAATGCCTGAACTGGTACTTTCTTCCGCATGCTCACCTTTTACCAGCTTGATGGACTTTTGACATCACAAATTAACGTGAACACATCCCCAATCCACGGACTCCCATCCACCAAGTGAAAGAGAATGTGATTACCTCCCCAATCGTCCGTGGCAAACGATCATTTTGCTGATCTTAAAGGAAAGCGGTGAACCTATTGAGCCACTGGAGCTACCTTATACATACGTAACTATGCAGGCGAGCCTCCGGACTGTACCTTACGGTTAACGGGTTTGGAATATTCACCAAATAATTTTGAACTACTGTCAGGTGAGGCGGTCACACCTGAGCTGGCAACTTTCTCTCCACATCTACGCCATATTAGCTGAAGGACGTTGGACGTCACAGATTAACGTGGACAAGTCTCTGGCAAACATCATACAAAAGGATATTGAAGTAGCGCTTTTGTAACATTTTATCTAGATTCATATCCGTCATTTTGGAAGTTCTTTCAGTCATGAATATGACACATTATATTGCTAAATATTCCCGAAGTCCATATGATGTCGATTTACAACAAATTAAGTGAGGAACTGTGTCTCTTCAGAAAGTGAGAGGATCAATTCCACCTCTGTAAAGCAAAAGGAAACTGGATATATCATCTTTGTTTACCCAAGTAGGTCATTCCTGATTTTTCAGCTTTTTTGCGAACGTGTGAATGGGATTTTATAACCAATTAGTATTACTGTACCCACAATACTTGACGTGATAATAAGCGACTATCTTCACAATAAGAATTTAACTGTTAATTTGCCCTGGCTGTCCATGTTCCTTAAACACTAAGCTATCAATTAATTTATTATCTACTTCACACAGATTAATTCTTAGATTAATTTGATAATCAAAGTTATTTCAATGACCACGATGGATTGAATAAAATTAACCTGGTAATCTTTTCGATGAATCAGTTCGTGCCTATTGTTGTAAATTCAAACATTTGATTAACCTAATCTATAGAAGTTATCTCATCGATCGAAAGAACATCACGGAAAAAAGTAGTTTAGGCATTGTAAATTCACTTTACAAATAGAACTAGTCGAGTTTAAGATCGTAAAGAACGCTCATTTAGTGTATGTGCTAACCGTATCATTGTGCGTCGTAGAAGTTACAGTGGCTACATACAGAAAAAAGGAATAATTCTTTTACAGCCTTATTTTTGTCACAGAGACTGTTATAAAAATAGCAGAATGAACCGTTTTCTTTCCTTAACTTAAAAGCAAGGAAATTCACGCATTTAATACTGGCGTCTTAAAAAGGGTTAAAGAATGGATGTTTCTAATAGCTTTGCGTGGGCGGACTGATTGTGAATCTCTCCACATGATCTTTTATTTATTCTTCCAAGGAAGCATGTTTGTTAATGGTTTGATTTATGCATCTGTTATTAGGAAAAAGCAACTTTTTAGACCTTAAAATAATTTTCAATGTTTATAATTTAAAAGTTTTATTTTGCATGATATTAAGACACATATTTCCAGTTGTTCTCATAAAGATATTAAATGTATTTGATTAAAGAAACATTAAAACACATAAGTTATTTTCCTTATTTGAATTTAAATAATTCAATCGTTTTTCATTTTGACGTGTCAGTTCTTAAAAATAATTTATGTTGATTGCATAAAACTCATTAATTATCATCCAGTTTGACGAGACTTATTATATAAAAATTACAAATCATATTCTTATGACTGTTATATAATACATTTTAAATTTTTTAACAATTTATTTAAATTTAATTATTAATTTAATGAAATGAATATGAGAATTTTTCACTGTTAGAAGTACTTATGTAAGTCGAAATTTAATTTCCTTCGTATAATTAAAATTTATGTCTATGAAAAAGAGCATAATATACATGCTTAATGTGACAAAAAAATTAAATCTAAAATCTTTCTTTTAATTTTTACAGAATTTATTCTTTTTATTTAGAATTCTTTGATAGAAGATATACATTTTATAGAATGTATATTTTTATATCTAAAGTTTAAGTTAATTTGTTTTAAATTCTAACAAATCAAAATGACACATTGTTTGAATTCTTCGGAAAAAACACAAACAAAGATCTCTATAACATAAACACTGGAAAGGAAATTTGTATTTAACTGAGTTTTAATATGTTTGAATTCATGCCATTTAAATTTTTTTTATACTCGTAAATTTGTCACAATCTAAATTTTGAAAGAAAAAAGTTAAAATTATCTTTTCTATTTATATTTATTTCTTTAAGCAATTTTTGTAAGTTTATAACAAACAATTTCTTTTTTGGCTTTTTATATAGTTGATTTTTAAAAAAGACACAGAAATACTTCATTTGTACTTATTAAGATTTTTTCACGCTACAATCCTTTTTAACTATCACATGAGCTTTCTTGTAAAACAAATTTAATATTTTCAAAACATCGGAAACATTTTTTATTCTAAATAGGATTTTTTTTCCTTTTTGAAATATGCTAACAATTCATTATATTTTTTTTATCTCCAACTTACTATTGTAAACTCTCTCTCAGGTTAAGTTCAAAAACTGGTCTTATATTTAATTAATAATATTACTTTTGAATGTAAATATGATTTAAAAAGTTAAAATTTATATTTAGAAGAATTTAAATAAATGTTTAATACTTTTTGTGTTATAATTCTTTTATATAAATTTTTTTATATTAATAAAGAATTAAACTATAAATTTGATAACTTTGATAATAACTTGGATTTGATAACAAATTTGCTTAAAAGTTAAATATTTTTTCAAATATTCGAATAATTTTAATGCAAATAATTAATGTAACTCTAAATGAATGTTGCTATTGACATAACGTCATTTATAATTGATGAAAATGATCAGATTCTTTTTACATTTATTTATTTATTAACATTATAATGATAAAAATTTAATTTTAAGACAGTAGAAAGTAGATGCTAGAGAATTATTTTAGAAAGTAAAATAAAAAAGGAAAAATTTCATGGTGATTAAATCGAATTATTTGTCAGTTGTAACTTTACTCATTTATTTTTGTTTTCAAAAAATTTATATCTTATATTTACGACTTTCTTGGAACTAATAAAGTTTTGGCATTATCCAGAAAAGTAAAATTGGTATCTGACATAAATATGTCCTAAAAATTTATTTAAATTTATTTCTAGCTCATTTATAGAAGGTCCTCATTATTCTTTAAGTGCCAAATTTATAATTTTTTAATGTATATATCAAAGATAATAATTTTATGCAGCCTTATTTAAAATTTGATACAATTTTAATAGGAGGTAAAAAGTAATAAACAGTATAACTTTATAAGTAATTGAACATTTCGAAGATTTTTATTTATACAAACTTGAATGTTTCTTTGTTTTTAATTCCTTTTCAGCAACTTATTTCAGCCAACAGCTTTAATATCCGTTAAAATAAATCCAAAACACAAAAATTGCATTAAAGAAAATGCTTTGATTCCATTTTTATCTTGTGGTATTTAGAATTTTTGTTTTCAATTTGTTTAACTATCTAATTTTGAGCGGCATTTAAGAAATTATTAAACATATGTTTTGTAATGTAATATTATCTATATTTAATCTTTAAAAGTACGTGTTTATATATTTAATGGGATAGTTGTTTATATACACATGCCTATTTATTGTTGACATCACATTACATTAAATGGTGTCAAATCTTAAGACTTTTGGGTATTAAAAACAATCGTCTGAAAAACATGCCAAATTCAGAGGACGAAGAAAAAGAATTTGCCAACGGCGCCAACGCAAATGTTCTTTGTAATTAAGATCAAATCTCTATTTAGTTTCTCCTTATAGCTTTAATCACCAGATGTTCAATTTTCTTTATGGTTCATCACTGTTGCCACCACCATGTCAACGCGTAGGCGAATTATTAAGTTTCATCAATGGTTTATTTATGCTCATGGGGCACTGAAGTAGAGTTTGGTGAAAGAAAATAAAAAAAAAGAAGAGTAACTTTACTTGGTGTGAGTGTCAGGTCAAAAACCCATCGGCCATAAGGCAAAGACAGCGAAAAATCATTAGCGTTAACTGGCTTTTTGTTTCCATTCTTTCTTTTTTTTTATTATTATCTTCCTTTGTTACATTTTATTCGATCGTTTGTTTCGACTTACGTCTTCCTGTTCCAGCAGACGATGAGCGTGAAAACACAATAGCACGCACTGATTGCAATTTGAAGTGAAGTGAAGAAGAGCTCTACGCTATGCTTTTTGTTCTTTTTTTTTTATTCTGCTGATTGGATTCGGTTTTCAAACCAGATCGCCCGCCGTAACGTACTCAATAACTCTGTGGACTGTAATTGAGAAGATTATTTTAGAACCTATGTTCTTCCGGTAAACCGACTTAAGTTTGTTTTTCTTAATATTTTTTTATTACCCAATCGTAAATCATAATTAATTATTTTCATTTGAACTCAACGGTCGATGACAATTTAATAAGCTGATTGCTTGATTGATTAATATATTATAAGCTAGAAAGTTTTTAATTTATACATTCTAAATATTATTAGTATTAAAAGATATTTTTGTTTTACTGTATAAATTATATATACACATATATTCCTATAAAAACGTTATATATCCTATTTTTGTTTCTATATTATAACATATATTATGCATTAGTTATGATTCAAAATAAAATCTCTGCGTTAAGAAAATAAATTCCCTGACACGGCAAAAATAGATATCTAAAAATAAACTTTTATTTGACTGCTATAGACTGAAATAAAACACTGAGGCATAATTTGCACAATATCCTAATCCCATTTATTAATCCATTAACATTTGTAGACTTCTGTTTTACAGATAGATGAATTGGTATATCACTGAAATTTGCTGAAAACTAAAAGAAAAATTTATTTAAAACACAGAACATAAAATTTTACATAATTTTTAAACATATATTATATTATAATATAAATATAAGCAGATATTACATCAGAGTATATTACAACAAAAAATGCGGGAAAATGTTATTTTCTTTTAAATCAGTTAGATTACTCTTCGAATAACTAGTATTACGATGTGATAATAAATAATTTTAGATATTAAATAATAATTATAATTTTTTATATTAATAGATATCATTTGATTGTTAATAGTAGTCCTTGTTTAATTTGTGTTAAATTAATTGTATGCACAATTTATTTTTAAAAGCTATTAGTATATTTCATAGAATCACTGTCACTAAGGATTAATATAGAGCAAAATTTAATTACTATATTCATAGTGACAAAACTTTTGGAAAATATTTAAAATTGTAACTGTTTTTATTGTTTTCTTTCATACATACTGATTTTTATATATCTTTAAAATAAATGTGTGCAAAAAGTATTTGTTCAAATAATGAAGATTTGAAATAGGAGATTATAAATAAAGAAGTAACTTCTTAATAATAGTTATAATAAAGTTATATGATAAGTAAAATAACATCAATCAATATTATTTACCATATAAATATACCTATTTTCTTGCATACTTTAATAGCTATTTTCAAGTTGCTTATTTAAAATAATAATTTTACTTTCAGAAATAGTGTTATTTATATTAATATCTAGACATTTTCTTTATAAAATCATATCATTTGTTTAGATCGTGAAAGATATTAATATCTGAATTTAATTTTTTATAATTTTACATTTATTGTTGTAATTTTTATCATTTTGGCAACAGTTTCTTAACTCTTTAAAGACGAAATTTCAATTTTTTT
>JAPDSC010017794.1:372107-396978 GCA_026290005.1 Latrodectus geometricus
TATTCTTCCATAGAAACATATTCAGACATTTATTAAGAGTGAAGATACCAAAAAGCAAAGAATTTTTCTTAATATATAATTCTGAAATTAAATGGTAAGAAATCCGATAAATTATCATGGGAGAAATGATATATTCTTAAGAGTATTGAAAATATTGAATTGCAACGATATTGTTAAATACATTATCAGAAACAATTTTAGGATATTTTCATTTTAGTACGAAGCAACGCTACATCAGATACCTTTTTTTTAAAACAAGAGAGAAATATAGAAGAGTTTAAAAAGGAAAATTATAATATTTACTAAGTTGGGAATATACAAATTTTGCGTATGACGCAGAATGTTATACATTTTAGATGATGAATGATCAGCGACCATCAATAATCCCTTTGTAGGAATATTGTCTATTTTTACTTGAATAAATATTATTAAATGATGCGTAATTAATTCATGATAAATCTAAAAATGTCCCCGAGCCTGTCCAGTGGTCAGCGTGCCTGACTGCGGATGAGGAGGTCCTGGGTTCAAATCCCGGTTCAGGTGTGGGCGTACTTTCTCTCTCCTGTTTTTGTCCTTTCCTTGTATAAATGTTTGCTACCTTATAAATGGGTACCCATGTCATTTGTGTATTAAGGAAGTCGGACTCCACAACAAATTACAGCTCTGTTGGTAAAGTAGAGCAGCGCATCCCATACTGGCAGCCTAGCTGTCACAAGACAACAACAACAAAGAAATTAAAGTTTGTACTCTTAACCTGCATTTCCTAGCTCTGCCCAAATTGTCACGAAAATTGAATTGTTTCAAATAATAATGATTGTGTGGCACTCTGAATCCTATTGGTACTTGCTTTGGCACGCCACAGCTACACGAAGAGGCCACGGTGGCCTGCCGGGTTAGGGAGTCCTTCTCGTGACCGGAAGGTAGTGAGTTCGAATCCCGGCTTAGCCGAAGAACCGTAGTGTTCAATACAGTCAGATGGAGTAAGTTAAATATGTCGCGGTCTCAATGTCTTCCACATGAAAATATACCTCTGGGGGTGTCAGATCAAGTATTCAAGGGGTTTTCTGCTTGGTTTCTATTTCTAAATTACGAAGATTCCCAACCAGTTGCTTCAATTTCTCTGGTAAAGCCCAATTCACAAATAATTCCTGATGCAATAACAACAGCAACAAGAGATTTCTAACTAAACCCATTATAGGAAACTTTTTATAAATAAAACTTTTTAATGTTTGCAAAAGTATCGATATACAGTAAAATAATGTGCTGATTTTTCTGGAAACTGTATAAAAGCAGAAAAGGATAATTTGCATTGATATTTTAATTTATATTATTGATGCAAAAGTAATAACTGCTTAAAAATAATTCCATATATTGCATTCCTGTACTGATTAATACAATCTAATTTCAAACATTAATCTCGCACTCAAATTCTCTTATCAATACTCATTTACAAATTTTTAATCAAAATTCTTGAATGATTACCAGATTCCGCACCAAGTCAAACAATTCGTGAGTTTGATTTTAGTACATCTTAGAGAGCTGCGCATTTGCAAACATAAAAATGTGAATGAAATAAGGTAAAAACGAATCTTGACTCAAATTTATTCATTTTGGGTTTCGAAAAATGCAAAAGCAGACGATCCATCTGTCAGTGAGGCGTCAACTCTAGTTTTCGAGAAGCGTCAACTTGCACAGCGTGAACGTTTCGTCAAATTGGTAAAAATCACGTTTTTTTTTGTTCCCCCCCCAAATCATAGATCGGCGACGGCGTAAAACTTAACGAGAACGACACTGCTGACCATGTGTGACTGACAGCTGGATACTGTTTTGGTGGTACCCCGTGGCAATTGTTGTCTCTACGCCCGGAACGATTACGATGACGCGTTACGCATCAATTGTTATCCCTGCTTCTTTTTTTCTCCATAAAGCCAGCTTATTAAGCCAGAACCCCACTTGCTTTATATGGCTATTTCAATTGTTTCGACTTCGCTCGGTACTTTTCCATTGTGAGGGGATAAACACATAAAGGACGAGTTTGCCAAAAGGAGATTTATTTTTGACATGTCTTTGCTTAGTTGTTTTTTTGGCGTTATTATATTGTTTCTGGTGTATTTTATCCACTGCAAAACAAGGGAGCAATCACAATTTGCATTTTCTGTTTTATTTTGAGTTGAGACGCAGTTTTTTTCAAGCATGTCTATGCAAATAATAAGACACAATGGTTTGGATAGATAGCAATATATAGTGCATGCAGGAAATGTGAGTGTTGTCGAAGAAAATTGTAAAAATATATCTATAAAAACACTATATTTACAATAATTCCACTGTATAAATAAAATATACAACGATAAAATATACATTTTCACTCATTAAATAAAAAAAAATTATCGTATTTAGTATTCAAAGTGACGATTAATATTTAACCTAGGAAATCGGTCCTTAGAAAAGAAAGTTTTTCTATATTTTTGCTTACTTTTTTCGCATATTTTTTTATTTTACTTCGTAACAAAAATTTATAATTATTTTAAAAAATTGTGAATGCAGAAAGTGTTTTATTAACTACAAAGAGTGGTTGTTTCTTTCGTTACAGATGAGATCATGTGTACGTCACTTTATACTTATAATTGGTCTGTTAATTAAACAAATAATCGTTTTCGCCAATAATGTTGAAGATACAATTTTGTGTTCACCAATGAAAAACAAGTCAATTTGTCAGTGGGATGAGCTCTTCAGTGAGTAGTAGGAAAGAAAATGTTGGCCAATATCTTAGTGGGATGGGTTATTTTATATATTATTAGAGATTTGTCTCTCTTGATACCGCTATTAAAAAATAAATACTTATTAATAATTAAGTAAAGATAAATTTATTTCATGTAGCATGTAAAGCACTTTAAATATTAATACTTGATTGTTTATGCCAGCAATATATACATCATAACATCCACTTTATAATTAATTTAAATCGGCAAGGATGATTTAAATGTTTTTTTTATTATTATTATTTTTTTGTACATGTAGTGTAAATATCTTAATAATTAATCGATTGATTCATTAAAAACAACTTCCTCCACCTTTATCAAGAATATTTTTTTAAGTTTTGAAATATTATTTAACTGCTCAAATACAAAAGGCAAAAATAAATAAAAACAATGTTTTGCATTGTCTAAGAATTTTAAAAAATCAGCGCAAAATATTATCGTAAGTAACTATAACCGTATCTCTCCTGAGATCCAAAAGAGAATAGTTACCGCCAATTGCTGCTTATTTGATCTTAGAAACCAATTAAAATCTCACCTGATTAAAAGAAAAACGAAAATTTTACAAATCTCTCATAAAAGCAGTATTAACAAATGTATCTTTATCATGGTCCTTTACAGCAAGAGAAAGGAAAATGTTGGCGATCTTTGGAAAAGAAAGAAGAGATTTATTTTTGGTGGTACCAATAACAGTAGAAATTGGCAAAGAAGATACAACTTTGAACTTTACAAACTTTTTCAAGATGATGCCGTTTTAAAATTTATTAAACTGAACAGAATGAGATGGAGCGGTCACCTCATGAGAATGGTATGTGACAGAGCTGCTTTAAAAGTTTTCAATCCATTCGCTTGAGGACAACTGCCCAAAAATATACCAAAAAAGATGGGTCGCCTATTTGGATTCCAACTTTAATATTAAAATCAAACACTGGAGGTTCTTGCTCAAGAGAACGCCCTGGTTGGAATTTTTAAAAAAGCAACAGCTCACGGGCCAGTTATGATGAAGAACTATGACAGTTATACTTAGTAAAAAAAATCTTCATTTTGATACATAAAATTATTAATAAACATCGTTTTTTAAATTGTTTATGATTATTACTTAAAATTTATTTCTATAATAAAACTAAACCCAGTTCAGCAAATGAATTAACTGTATATGTATTGTCGATTTTTGTTTTTTGATTCATCCTACAAGATGTCATGTGTATTGAGATCTAAATTTCTGACAGCCAATTCCAAATTTCGATATACTCATTCTCAGAAAATCAACTCCTATACGATTCATAATAAGTTGTGGTATTAAAAGAGATGTTATACTTAAGTCAAAATGCTATACTTACATGATAATGCATAAAACATATAACATTTTTGGTAATGTGTTACATTTGATCAAGCAAGTTAATCAATAATAATCCAAAAGTTCCTTATTTTTCGGTGACTCAGAACTTTTACCTTGTTTTATATTTGAAATCCACAACTATTCTTATTACATTTAATACTTTTTTCATAAAAACAATAAATGTATTTTTCAGAAAACTTCAGTAAAAATGTTCCAAGAGTCACCTGTCAACATGCTCAATCCTTGAGTTACATATATCGTTTGCTGCAAAATATGATTTTTTTGTGCTAACTTCGAGTTAATTGATAATGCTGTGTATAGTACTTGACTAAAAACCACTTCTGTAACAACTTTGTTACAAGAGAGAGAAGTTATCACAAATTATAGTAATATTCAAACTAACTGTAGAATTATTTCGAGCAAGATGAGAAAGGTTTGCCGGTATACACTAAAATTGTTCTTTTTCTCAAATTTCTATTTGGGATTAGTTATTTAATATCGATTATTTTTTTAAAAAATTTTATTAAATCTTTTATTCTTTAATTTCTTGGAATCTTATTAGTCACATACTGGGCAAGAAATTTGCCATCATTTATTTATATGTAGCATTATTTTGTAGTTTTTTTGTTAAAAGTCAGGGAAACTTGCTGAAAATTGTATTTTCTTAAATTCAAATTATTTTTTGAGAAATAAAAAAAGTTTATAACTAATTTACCTTCTCTTAAGAAAATATAGCTGTAACATTTATTAAAATTCCTATTTCAATAATGAATACAGTAAGTAACATATTTTGGGTATTCATTGGATATGCTTCATGTTATACCAGGCATTGTAAAATTATTGTTTTAGGAAGCACACGCTAGTAAAACTGTATTTTATTCAATTATTTACTGTTAGTAAACAATGAGTAAGTTTTATCGAATGCCAGTAGCCGCAAATTCGAACTATATTTGGAGTTATTTTTTGCCACAAAACTTATCTTTATCGAGATATAATTTATTTCAAAAATAATAGTAACCCATTTGCAATTTTAGAAATAAAATTTTTGATCAATATTTTTGGCCTGAGCATTTTTTAAATCAATAATTTTTTAAAGCATATGTTAGGTATACGTTTTTTGAATGACTTAAACACAGTTTCTTTATGTAAATAAAAAATCAGCTTTTCTTTCATGTGTGATATTTTCATTTATTATTATTTAAAACTAATTTTTCAATTATTTAGGATTTATGATAGAAAAGAATATTAAACAGAATTCAACACAAATTAACTATAAAATTAAAATTAGTTATAACTTCAAATCTTAAATAAATGGTTATAATTAATTATCACCCTGAATAATTAAAATAATTAAATGATTTTTCAGAATTATAAGTTTTGGAAAATGGTGTCATATTTCTCAATCCGGTTAGAATTTTTATGAGATTTTTAAAAAGTACATGGTGTTTTGCAGAAATAATGAAGAAATACGAGCACATTGGAAACATAAGAGATAAATTGATAACAAGCACCATTAAGATTTAATGCCCACGTGGAATACTCTAAATTTGGCAAGATCTTAGATTTGGAAGATTTAAAAAATTATATTTTTAAATTACTTCCATAATAAGAAACTCTCAATAAAAAAACATTTGCTTATATATATAAACCGTATCGAAAATATACTTCTTAATGATCTTTGTAAAGGATTTAAAAGCTGAATTTTCTACTTTTCGAATTATTATTAAGACGAATGTATATTGCTATTTTCATCTTTTAAAATAAAATAAATCTATAATCTGAAAATTTAAGCATTATTTAAATCAAATGAACTGGTTTTGACAGTTGCTTTGGTGATTTGAAAAGGATTTCATTTTCCTAATATAATATATTTTTTGAGCTATTTTTAAAACAATTTTAAATCTTGTTTTGTTTCATAATAATAAGTTATATTTCATGCTTATTTGAAACTAATTCGACTGCAAAATTTGAGCAGTTTATTTATTATTTTTTTTTTCATCTGACCGTTGTAAAAGTCTATTATCGTCATCAGTGAAAATAAAATCTCATTGGCCAGCATCATACCCATTATTTACACTTGGCTATTGCTTCGAAATTCAGCAAATACAGCGCTTTTCGAACACTCTTTACTTAATTAAATCCTTCACGACAAAGGTAATTCGTGAAATTATCTACTTTTCTGGTGCATTTAATCTTTCCCAAAACAAGCGGCCAAAACGAGCGCAACTTGACTCATTTTCGACGCTGAATCACAAGCTCGAAAGCAGAACATGCAAGCTATTGCATGTTTTAATAACGCTTTCCAGCTTTGCTCACCAGATGGAACTGTTAGCAGCATATTAATAAGCAGTTAGTTACCTTGTGGGAACTGTTGTCATGACGGCAATGAACCAATTATCTTAATCGTTGCGGAACAAAAATTGCGCCAAAACTAAAAAAGAACATTTAGGTTCAGAGAATGGCATCAAGGATTAAATTATTCGTCCATCATTTAAATTTATTGCTGCTGTTTCATATTATACTTTTAAATAATTTTTCTGTTCATTTTAAACTGTTTTTCCAAAATAAAGCAATTACCTTTTAGAAAACGAAATGTTCTAAAAATGGGATGATAAATATGGTAGATTTCGAGAATGAAATATTTAACAATATTTTAAAACTTATGCATTTATAAATTTCGTGACGAACTTAAAATTAGAAAAGGAATAGAAAAATTTTGTTTTTCAGAACACAAAAAATGGCCTTCATCATTTCAAAATCATTTGTTGTAAGAAATAATTTGCAATTTTTAAAAGAAAAATTTTGTTTTCTGATGTATATTAATGAGTTACTGTTGTTTAGCTTAGTTTAGTTTAACTTATTTATTTTATGAAACATAATTTAGTTGTTTTCTTGGTCAGGTTATTTTTTTCCGCTTCAACAAGAAGAGATTATACCTTGTTCGATTTACACCGTAATCTGATTTCAATCTAAAAGGTGGCAACGAGATTTATTGCTATATCGATTAACACTGATCACGATCAGATTTAATTCATATCGTAAAAGGAGTACAAACAAGATATTATATTTAAACTTTTTATTATTTTTTAATTCTACGACTACAGCTATGGATTACGACATCAAACGGCAAAAAATAGCGATACTCGAAATCTGGAGCATGTTTTTTTTCCAATGTATTACATTTGCGTATATATATGCGCAATATTTAAAAGGAAACGATATTAATTATAGTCGTTAAAGTTAAGTAGCAGTAAAATTTATGAGATTTTCTGTTGAGAATTTGAATTAAGCTATTATTTCTTTCGATATTTGCCAGTTTATTCGAATTTATGAACACGAAATATTTATTATGTCTGATAACTTCTAATGAATCTTCTAAATATCTTTGCAGATTACTCTTTTATATTTATTTTTGTTCATGAAATTTTAGTATATTTTCTTTTCAATATATTTTTCAGTTATGTTCTTAAGTTTTAATTTTTTTATTTATAATAAAATATCATTTTAATTTGTTGTTGTATTACTTTTAGCATTTTTTAAAATTAATTATTTCTGTATTACATTATTTTAATGTTTATTTATTAAAAGTTATTAACTATTTTCCTACAAATACAATTTTTAATATGATTTAATCAAATGCTATTTCCAATTAAAAGAAATAAAAGCTATTAATATTATATTCAAAATATAGCTTACTTAGAGAAACAAAATAAATTTGTAGTACATATGTTAAAATAATTTCATTTCTCACAAAAAAAAATTTAACTGTCCACATTATATGATGCTGGAAATTTGCATTTCTAGCAAAAATTGACCGATCTCTTAAAATAATTACACTTAACTATCTCGACTTAGCAGAGATATATTTTATCAACAGTTGACAATTGTTTAATAAATAAGTTAACTACATTAAAAAAAGTTTTTATTTGCCACAAAGGACAAGGATAACATTTTTAATTAGTCGATGAGAATTCAATCACTTACTTATATTTAAACGAAAATTTAAATATTTCTTTTATTAGTTTGAAATGAATATAAAATTAAAAACACACATGACAAAATTCTCTAACAATAAAAAGCTTTTGAAACTTAAAAATTACAAATTTATTAGCAATTTAAGAAAAAATAGCACTTTATTTTGAATATATTTTTAATAAGATTTAAAAATAAAATTATTTAGGTATTATGATGTTTAGTTTGATTATGAATTTAAATTAATAATCGTATTTCATGCTTTTTTAATACATTATGTTTGAAAAGTTTTAAAAAGGATTTAAATAACTTGGTGTATCATTGGGAATATAGTCATTACAAAGTAGAGAGCATTTTGTATGCAATATATTAATTTTTTATAGTTGTTATAATTAATTAATAACAAAAATGTTTCCTGTATTTATTAAAATAATTTAATTACTTACTATCATTATATTATGAATTTTCAATAACATATAACAAATAAAAATTAAACAAACAAAATTTTATTTAATATTTGATTTAATTAAACATATTAAAATGTGTAAGTATTTCATTTATATATTTCCCTTTTTAAGCGTAATAGGTTTTGAAATTTAATTTACTCGGAATTCGAAGTCTAGGAGATTATTTAATTGATATTGTTTGTTGATATAATATTTCTATTTTTCCAATATTTAATATTTTTTCCTTATTTAATTTTTATTCTTTTGTCATTAAAGATTGGAAGCATTCAAAAGATTCGAAACTCATGTAAAATTCGAGTTTGGATTCGAAAAAAAATTTTAGAATTTATCACATATCTAAGTAAAATATAATATGAAAATATAAATTTTTAGATATTTTTTAAAGCTACAGAGTAAAAAAAACTTTATTATTTACTATCAATAATTAATTAGTTGAAAAATTGTAATAAGAGAGAACATTTTTATAACTGGTTCTAATAATATCAAAAAAATATCCGGATGTTTCATGTACAGTACAAGTTTTCGAACAAAAACAAATATAATCATGGTTTTAAAACGACCTCTCTATATATCTATCTTATAGCCCAGGGATCCAATAAAATGTCCAATCTTCTTTATTTATGATGATGAACCTATTTCTAGATTGCCAGGCGGTTACATTAAAAACTAAAATTTATGATTCATTTTCTGAGCTTTCTGCCGACGAAAACTCCCCATAAAATATTTCTCGCCTCTAGTTTCTTGACAAAATGTATGTATCCTTAGAGTTTTCCTTTCTCGCCATTTTTAGAAGCCATTTCAAGAATAATAAAGCTTTGTTTCTAAACGCATATGAACTCCGGCATTCCGTTTACTTGATATGCAAGATGGTAGTCTCAGAACAAGATACTGTCACAAAGACCATATTGTGCGGATTGGGCCTTACTCTCGAAACGCTGCCCCATTCTGTTCTCTTGTTTCCAAACAGATGTGACGTAAGACACATTTGTAAAAGGCAAAGCAGTTTCTCTTTCTATGGGAAACGAAATATCGTTAAAGATAATTATTCATTCTGCTCCGTGGAATGTAATTAAATTCTAAGCAACGAATAAAGAGGGAAATGAGTGTTAATAAAGTGAAGGAATTCTACCATTTTGTTTGTACCTCGACGTAGATAAATGAATGGAACATAATCGATTCGAAAGACTGCATGCACGATAACATTCCAGGGTATTAATAGTAAGAATGCGAAAAATGTTCTTTAACTCATAATAAGAATGGCAAAAATGTTCCTTTGAATTAAAAAGATAAAATTTTACTCTTCATCGAGAATATTGTAACATGTTCTGATATGTATTTCTGGTTAAACTATACTTTAGATGCCCCTTTGATTCTCGCCAAGTTGTGATAGCGATTGATCGCCAAGCTGGGCAAAACCGATTCGTGTTCTGATTGGTTTAGATCCATTCGAGGCTCTGATTGGTTTATCATTTTTAGAATTTTGAAAATTCAACAGACGTTGCGTTATTTTTGAATGTTCAACCATACCTGTTGGCACTGTAATCGGCGTGAACAGGAATGGCGCCAAAAAAATCACCAAGTTCGCCAAAGGGAACCCTAAAGTATAGTTTTACCGTATTTCTTTGTGACAAAAATATTCCTAAACTGTTTATAAAACAACTGCTTAAGATAGGCTGGCGAAAAGATGGTAACAAAAACGAAACTATGCATCGTTAGGGTAGAATCTTCGTAAGTAATAGATTAAATCCTTGACGGTTGTTTTAGAGAATACATCATGTTTTACTCGTGTGAATGACTATAAGACTTTGATATTAGACCTCATTTGAGTAGAAAAATCTAATACTACTGACTGGGACAAAATTTAGAAGATTAACCACAATGGACAGTACATTTGGGAGAGTATGGGCAGTTTTGGGGGGGAATAAACTTAGTATAAATCACTTCGTTTTTGATCTTCAACATTCAGATAAAACTGAATTGAGAGGGCCATGGATGTATGTTAAATATTCTTAGAGATTAATGCCATTTTGATATGATACCAAATTCGACACCATCTCATTTGAAATGTAGCAAATTCGACACCATCTCATTTGAAATGTAGCACGCCAGCTCTTTTGCTTAAAATTACCATTCTTTTAGTGTCAGTGTTATTTAATCTCTTCATGATCATAACTCATTTGTTCTACATATTTTTATGTTGATATAAGCTCGTTCTAGTGTATCAAAATAATGATAGGAAAAATTGTTCTTTTTAACGAATTATAAGGATGATATCGCATATAACTTAAAATTGAGCAGTCAATCACACAGAATATAAAATACTAATGTCGCTAAAAGATTCGCTTTTGTTAAATGTTTAACAGCAGCTTTAAAATTTACAAAACAAACACTGTAAATTTCAAAGTATAAATTTTGTTTGGATTACCAAGATCAGAAAATAATAACTAAAACAAATAACTTTTTAAAATTAATTAAAATTTTTTTATATAACTTAATAAATGATAAATTGCTAACTGTCCAGTTTATAGGAAATGCTCATTTACACCTAAGTTGAAGTGAAAAATGTGATGTAGTAAAAAATGTGCATCCAGAAATGAACTTGATCCTGAAATTCGACATATTGTATTGTGTAGATGAAGAATTGATTGCAATTTTAATGTAAAAACGACATTTTATTGAGTAACAATAAAAAGAAAGTTTTTCAGTAAATTGTAAAATGATACCTCGGCAATAGAAGCTGATGCGCAATATTAAATGACCAACATACCGTTGCACAAGATTTTGCCAAAAATCTTGCGCAAATCATCAACGAAATCTTTGCTTTACACTGACAGTGAACTTGTTTTCCTGATATGTTTAATTGGTACAAGGTCTAGTGAACTGTCAAGTCAATGGAGGAAAATACTATATTGTCTCATATATTGATACAAAACTCGAGTTATATGTGGCCAAGCTTAAACTTGCTCATAAATAAACAAAACTTAAACGACTAGACATCATGTCCAACACGTTCTATCATATCCGTGTATATCCATCAAATAAAATCTGTCATGTTGCATACTACTAATTACAAAATATCGTCAACACAGTTGTTCAACCATCAAAATACTTTGCAGTACTATTAAATGTGTCCTTACAGAACCTTTCTCATACTGTCATAGCAGATGTATAGCATTCAATAATAAATACTACATTAGAATGTAGATCTTTTTGCCTTTACATATGCGGTGATTATTAGCATTGTGGCAAAATCAATTTCCGTCTTTAAGGACCACATTCTTTCAATCAGACATTACTCACCTTGCCTAAAATTGACAGAAAGTCAGATAACACAGCTTGCATTAATAGGTAAAATTATGGTTACTGAACGTCAAAACCTCTATTCTGAGACAACAAGGAAGCTATCAATGGTATACTTGATATCACCAGATTCATTTCTTGTACCTTAATGTCGCGAGGTGACTTCTTTCCACATTACTCGATTTTTGTCATGCATTCGAGAAACAGGAACATCTTTATTTATTAAGAGTACTGTGCTTTCTTTGATCTACAACTGCCAAGATTATGCAGGAACCATTTCACTTTGACCAACATGCTGGTTGATATTTAATTATTAAAAAGCGCTTCCTTTAGGACTTTGTTTGAAATGAGACAGGTACAATAGTGCTGTCGTTCGATTACATCCTATAAACTGCTTACCTTTAAAAGCCTATCAATCAAAATGATAACCCATTCTCAATTATCTGTGAATTTAACTATGGACACGATTACATATTCGTGCAATGCAACTTAAATGCTTTCTGCACAAATCTCCATTGGCCATTATTGTTGGAATGTTTATCAATTACGTAATCCACCAAATTATATCAACATGGCAAGTTTCCTAGTTCTGCCTATGATCATTTCATTTTGACACAGCGTACAGCTTCACAATACGAGTCTGTTTTAATGTATTTTATTTCTGCGTATGTATTCCTGATGGACTTTTCATGCGCCATATTCACGTGTTGCAAGTAAGAAAACCAGGACAACCACTAAACATTCATCTCAATACACATGCATGCAGAAGCTCACCACCCATCCTTCGTGTTCAACAATGATTTGGATTGAACTCTAGTCTTTTCGCTCTATAGAACTTCGTCCAAACACTAGTCCATGTGTGATGTGCTCTTATATATAATATTTGACAGATGGTAAGTTTAATTATACAATGATTGTTCTATGACAGTCGCTCTGAATATATTATGTTGGGGAAAAAGTAATCCATTATTTTTTCGGTAGACGTCTGTAGTGATCGCTATCTCGTGAGGTATCTATCAAACAACTTCAGATTTATGCTCGTTGGAACGGTGACATTTGACACTAAAATATCCTCTTGCGGTTTTTTGTTTGATTAATTCAGTTACGAGTACAAGGTTTTAAGAATGGAAGACAACAAACAGAAAATTCGATACATTTTCGTTTTTCTCTTGTAACGGCGAAAAAGATAGCCGGGTGGCTTAAATTGTGAAAGATGTTTATCGTCCTATATATGACTGTAACAACCAGTTACGCACAATTTTGGTTTCGTCGATTCCGTTTGGGTATTTGGATGCTAAAGATGCACCTCGCATGGATACAACATCGTCGAGAATGTCTATAAAATATCAAAAATGATCAGAGTTAACCGCATGTCAGCAGTCGTAACGTGCAAAACCTAAAAATCTACATGAAAGCTGTTTTAAACCTTTTTACAAAGTGAATCCAAAAGAAGTTACATAAGGTTCACGTAAAAATAATGGATTTCTTTTTCCCCAACCTAATATAATACGTGAATACCAAATCGCAAATGATAGTGATAGTTCGTGCAAGCTCTTATCATTATCATATAGTACTACCACAATTATTTCTTTCATGCTCAGTAATTAAACTAAAAGTTCAATGCATATTACTTTTTTTTAAATTGCATTTTATATCCCTATGTAAGGTAAGAGTATGTAAACTCTAAAGTCCTATAAAATTTCTTTATTCGTCCCAATATGAATGACACGAGATTATAAATAAACTTTGCATCATACTGGACTATACACTCTGGGTTATTTTTTTATAATATGTAATAAGTAATGATTGAAGTCCGGTGACGTAATTGCCAACGTGCAGATCTAAGGTTCTATTTTCTGATTGGGTAAGGTCGACTCAGTTCCCCCCCCCCTTCAGTTGGTCGATAATACTTAGGCAGGCCGCAAACTCGGTAGACCATCCGATTGAGACACCGTCTTATGGTATACAAACCCCGTCTTATGGAGCTCTTAGTGTGGCGTAGCTATGACGTTGTAATCTGACGTCATGGATATTTTAAACCAATGAGAATTTGTTTACATTCTCATGTTTACATTCCGGTTCCATTTCCGATTGCAATATTAAAAAAAATATTATTACCTCCATAAAGATTTGTAATTAACTCCTCCTCTTCAAATTTAAACTTGTAATAACTAGTACTCTCGATATCAACGTGGTATATTTTTCCTGCAGAAATTGAAATTAGCGATGTCTCGCGGAAAGTTGCCAGATATTTCAAACCAGCTCGATATCCAGATTTGTCTCGCGTTCCGCCCATTTTTTGACGTAGTTAAGATATTTGTGACGTCATTTGGCCTCATGTGAATCTCGCGAGATCTTCGGCTTGTCTCTCGATACATGTCTCATGCGATCATCTACGAATTTGCGGCCTGCCTTAATAACAAGCATGCTTAGGAACTAAACACTAGGGGTTTCGCGTTAGGCAGACCACCTAACCAGGACATATGCTTTGCAAGCCAGAGCCCTTGGTCAAGAAAACAGGTATGGGCACTGTAAGCCTTGCCCCTTCCCGTTCGGAGGGTTATCTTGTCACAGAATTCAGTTTAATAAGTAACCATCATATATACTGCTTAGTATATTTTTGCTGTGTGCTCAGTATATTTTAAATCTTAATACTTCATGATGTTATTTTTTATAACATCATGCAACATTAAGATGTATTATATTCGTCTATGTATTTACATAATTTAATATAAATACGTATAGAATTATGAGGTCTATCAGTCTAAAAAAAATCTCATGTGCAAAAAATAATCGTTGAGCGACAAGCAAACCCATCTAAGTCAATCAAAATGTCTGCCATAAGAAAAATGTAATTAAGCGATGATTTTGATGCTAATAATTAACTAGAAGCAATCTGATTGTACAAACTGATTTGATCAGTATACAAAACTAAAGTTTTTCCTTAAAAAAAAAAAAAAAAAAAAAAAAAAAAAAAAAACGAAAAGAATTCTATAATTCTATGTAGAATTGTGTCCCTAGTTATGTGACTGATTAACATCGAAAATTATATATAACAAATTCACATGAGTGCTATTATATTATAATCAATCACTTAGTGAAATCAACTAGTTGAGTTTTTCACAGAATTAGTTTCTTAAAATAAAATAAATACGTTCCATTACATTAATTTTTCTTAAAGAAAACATCATTAATCATATATTTCGTATATTTTTCCATTTCATATTCTGCTTTACTTGTAATCATTTTTCTTACTTTTTAAATATGTAGAAATAATCATTTAAATAACATAAATAAGCACATTAGCGTTTATAAATAACATTTTCCTACCAATGTTGTTTTTCATAACCTAAAATAATCGAATTGTAGCTCAAATTCAAACACAATCGTAACAAAACATAACTAAACAGAGGAAGTTCGCACACACCACTTACGTCATTTGCATTTTAATTGTGAATTGGCCTGGCCAGGTGAACTATTATCTATTTTTTTTTTTTTTTCATTCGTCGCCAATTTCCTATTCATTACAAAAGCAGACCTTACTTGATGAGCGACAACTCTGCCTATGGGATTTGCGAAAGCCTAAGTGCGCTGACCGAAATTGTCCTCTGCCGCCAAGCTTGTTGCCAAAGTGAGGAAACCTATTATCCCCCTTCTTCCTCCCCTCCTCCCTGCTTGCAGTCCGCAGTTTATCAGGCCGAGGTCGGACGCCTGGGTAAAAAATTGTCGAAGTTGATTGGCCTCGGTTTATACAGTAATATCCATCTACTAAATTGAAAGATTTTTTTTTCGTCACACCCTTGGTGAGCTTGGCGACTTTTGTCACTTCTGTGATACAGAGCTGTTGGAATTAATCATGAGAGTGTTTCACAGATATGGTGCTTTTTGTAGTAAAAAACTAATAAATGGTGTACAAATGACTAATAAATAAAAAAAAATATAAAAACGTGTCTATAAATAAAAACGAATCCCTTCTTTGTATTCTAAACTGAGTTACTATGATATTAATAAAAATGAGGCATAATTATTAAAAATGAAATGTAAAAAGTAACTTTTCGAATTTTCTAATACACTATTTAAAATAAAATTCAAGAAGAATGTTTTTTATCAATTTTTAAACTACGAACATAAAAAAAATTGAAAAATCAAACTTTTGAATGTTTTATGTAAGCCCCTTATAAAAAAAAAGGAAAATAATGAAAAATATTTATTTACGTAGCTATTTATCAATTAGAAAATTTTAATTGTATGTAATAAATGGAAAATATGCACGCATATACATATAAGAAAAGTATAAGATAGCAGAATTAATCAACAATTTCATTATCCCATGAAAGTTATAATTTTTATAATTAAAGCTGAGATTTAAATCCTCAAACTGTATTCAGAGTTAGGGTACAGGAACGAATGCTGGTGCAACAAAAACTGTTGAACATAAGGCACAGGCTACCAGCTCGGCGGGGGAATTGAACTCCTGAACCTCGTTAGATCTCCGACTTGGAAATGAGATATGTTAAATTTTTCAGATTCTTCTAAGATTGAATGATTTATAACTCTAGTTCCACATTCAAATCCCAGCTCAAATTCAGGAGTTTTTTATCTTATGATTATTAAGGTGTTATCTTTATATACTTTAAAAATATTTTCCCCACCAATGATTGTTTAATACTTGTTCTCATTGTAAAGGTTTTAAATATATAAAATTTTGAAATCGTATTATTGCGAAAATTTAGATTTGTTTCATGATCACTGCATTGGTCAAACTAAAAACTAAATCCCTTTAACTTTCGCAAAATTGGAAAACATGTATGCTGATATTTTGAAACCAAATAGCGATATTTACTATTTTTAATGAAATTTTCTGTTTACTTAATTTTGTTCAAAATGTTACATTATGAAATGAAACCTCCCGAACAGATTGCTGGAAATAAATCAAATGAGGCTTAATATCCTTTAAAATCTTCTTTAGTTGTCAAGTTATTAAATAATGAAAACAATGCTCCTTTCATCCATGTTCTAATGTTTCTGATCGGCGGCTTATGCAGAAAACCACAAACAGGTTTGCTGCCTCAAATTCTTCTTCAAGAATCAAAAAGTAGCTATTGTTATTTTTAAAAAAATATTACTTGGGAATATAAAAAGAAAGCGGAATCTGAAGTTGCATAAATATAATCCTCCACTCGCAGTGGTTACTCATGAATAACAATTTTAAAAAGGGAGAAAAACATGCCCTTCTTGAAGGAAAAACAATTCTTTCGGAATGGTCTTCATCGTGTTATAAGTAACAATCCAGTTAAAATTAGCTCTAATTATGGTTTAACTTAATGATAACCGTCACAATCAAAATATTGATATGAAACAGATTTTATTAAACTAGCTATATACAAATAACCTGATATAAGTTCCCTCCTTTTCGTTTTAACTTGCCCAATTTAACCCCAGACAAAATAAGGATTTTATTTATATAGATGTATAAAGCATTGCATTTTATATTGCAGCATTAATAAAATGCAAATATTAATCAGGATAAATCGTAATATGTAAAAAAAAATGTAGAAAATGCGTTTATTTGCATTTTCAAGAGAAGAGATAATGTAATTACTTATGATAATTCTTATTAATACATTTGTTTTCGTATGTGTGTCTGCCTGATCAATATTTAAAATTATGCGCATTTATTTTGAATAAGAAATTTTAGTTTAACGCAAATGCTTCCAAAATAAACTATAAATCTAATAATCCTTGTCTATAAAATTGAATAAAATGGGGCTTGACAATAAACTTTGGATTCATCGATGTTTTGAATAAAACATAATAATGAATGCTTTTATCTCCTTAAAATTCTCATTGTTTTAAATCAAATAACATGCGTTTATTTCATTTTAATCTCATTGTACAGAGGGAATGGGATTTGAGATAAAAAGAAATTTAGAAACCATAAGCCCGAAATGAAGTACATCTTTATTAAATAAATACGGAATGGCAACACGAAAGGAATGGAATAGAATTACTAAGCAACAGAAGATTTCTTTATTATATTCGAATTTAATTCCCTTTCATTTCCATGTTCCTAAATTAGATGAAGCAGCGCCGTTCTATCTCTAATTAAGTCTACTTATACTAATTAATAATGTACGAAAAATTTTTCCGTTAAAATTAATGGAAGGATTACACGGAAATAATAGAATTATTGGAGGTGCATAATTCACAGAATGGGTTCATTTTGTCGATTTCGTCGCCAAAACTTGATAACTTCCATTTATGGTCTTGACATTAGTGAATATAAAGCAAATAATTTAGTTTCTCCTTACAATTTCTACTTTTAATGACATCATAAACTTTTTTCTATTTTTTTTTTCCTGCTTTTGTGTTGGGTTTTAAGATAAATCGAAGCGAGAGAATTAATCGAAGTGATTATTGTTCTAAAAATAAATTTCTAGCTCAGAGAATCTTTTCGAAGTTTCTGTAAAAGAGTAATGAAGTTAGGGAATAATATGTTGTTTCGGTCAAAAATTTGACTGGGAAGATTAAAATGAAGCAGAGTAGAATATTTCAGACCAAATTTGTTGGTAGAAGCATTGGAACTGACAGTGATTAATAAGCTAAAACGCTCTAGTAAAATGAGTTTAGCATGCAAAACTATGCAGACATTTGTGACGCGAGTTATTTATGAGTAATTTATTTTTCTTTGTTACATAAATTAGTTTGCCTCATTAAAATTACGTTTAAAAGAGGTTTTTTCATTCAAGTTTTGTCTAGTAAGTCAAATTTGCTGAAAGCGTTAATTAAACAGATATTTGTATAAATGAAATTGCCTAAAAGCGTATTGTATTAAAAGCTCGCACTCAAATATGTCACAAAATCATAATATTATATTTTCAATAAAACCTTGAATTCTAATTATATTTATTTGTAACTTAAACTCTACATTGAAAATAACATTTTGTAAACTAATCAGCAAGATTTGGTTACAAAATAGAAATCAAAATTTTATTTTGATTTCCATTTTACAACCAGCATTCTTATCTTTGATATATTCAAGTTGTATCTAAGTTATTTTTCTGTTTTTATTGCATTAAACATTAGTCTGATATAATGTGAACAAATTATAAAATGAACAACTAGGAATACATTGTACTTCTTGCTGTTTTGCATAAAAATAAAAACTGTTTTGCACCATTAGAAAAAAGCACTAGTGCATTTATTAAATAAAGATGATATATTTTTATGGAAACTAAATATTTCAAAAGCTTAAGTAGTTTCAAAATAGTTTTCTTTCATTAAAAAGTGTAATACTAGTTCGAGAGTTTAATTATCTATTTTGAGGATTAATAGCTCATGGTTAAGGCTTCCCAATATGTTAAAAATTGAAAATTTGTCATTTTCGAATTATTTAAATTTGATTATATAAATTTGGTAATGGCAATTTCGTAATTAGCAGGTAATTAGGTATGAAAATATTGGATTATCATATCCAACAAGATGAAAATTTTCCATTTAATATCCTCTTTTTGTAGATCTAGATAATGTTGGAGACCTAAAAAGAAATGCGTTACTCGACCAGTAAAAATGAACGATTATGAAGAGAAAATGGTTGAATTTGTCTTCAAAAATTGTAATAATGCTAATTACCCAATATTTCATCTGATATTATCATTTTACACAATTCGTATATCCCTAGGGAATTAGAAATTTCACACTTAAGTCTCATCAATTTTGCAAGCGCTAAAATTAAACCATGACGACAGTTTTATTCAAAGCTGCTTATTTACAATAGAAACAATGCAAAACTGGTTGATAAAAGGAAACAATACAATACATAATTGTATTGTTCTGTAAAAAAAATCCACTTTATCAAGAATAAACTTCGCTAATTAAGTCATGATTATAACTGGAAATATGTGACATTTATCAGAATTGTTAAGTTATGTATTTTTCATTAGGTGTTATGAAAATCTTACAAGTGTAAATTTCCCAAATGTAAATCATTCGGTAGTATCACCCACTTTGGTGTTATTCATTTTACACATATCTGAATATCGTGGAAATAAATAATTCAGTGTTTCATAACGTGATTCTGTTTATTTCTCTTTAAATTGTACCATCATTTTCACTTAAAAATACACCCATTGTTGATTTGGGGAAGGTCAGTTTGAGGTCGGAGTATTTTCAAAATTGCGAAGCTTGACACCTACTCACTTGCTGAAAATCTGCTGATAAAAACTCAATAAGACTTTTTAACAACTTCACGAAACCACTCCAGCGCAGCCATAAATTCGCCCACGAGAATAGAAACTGCGCATTGTGTTGCCATCGTGATACAGAGAATTGCCGCAATTTGTTTGCGAGACTCCAATTTGCAAACGATTTCTTTTAGAAGTTTTTAACGCGCTATCGTAAAGCCATTCTTTTGTTGCGGGAGAAAACGATTCAGAGATCGTATTTCCTTGCCGATGTAAACAAGTAGATCGTTCTTTTTAAAGCTCGTCGTAAAGTGGAGATGAGTCCAAAGCACGGTGGCACCACTTTGCCTATCCGATGGAATAATTCCAAAATGTGCCTCACAGGTCTTTGCACCGATAATTTAAGCGTAATCAGTGATGCCAACTTCTCTAAAAGAATGCATCTTAAACGCTATCCTTCTTTGAACAAACATAAATATTCGAAGTTTCTGTTTTTAGGAGCTAACAGCATTACTGTCTTTTGCCTTAGAGTTTCTTTCACAAGATTCTTTGTAATATAAAGATAATTGCTCATGTATCTAGGAAAATAATCAAATTATGATTAATAAAAAGGCACTTGATTTCGGTAAATAATTAATGTCTGTGGTTTCAAAAATAAAATAAATCACTCCTTCTCTAAGAAACATTTTGAAGGGTTATAACCAAGTTGTTTTCTTGAGATGGACATTCAATATCAAACATTTAACAATATGTAAATATGATATTCAAATATAAATTTGAGAAAGCTAAAAAATGTGCAATAATATTTACTAGTTTTTTATTACATTTTTATCCGGCCAATGACTGAGTGGTTAGCGTTCTTGACTACTGAGCTGTTGGTCTCGGGTTCGAATCCCGGTTTGGGCATAGAGGTTTCCTTACTCTCACTATCTCTGTGTATCCTTGTCCTTTCTTCTTCTGAGATGATGAATGAATGTGGCCCGCCCTATAAACGGGTTTGTGGTGGTGTGACGTGGGTGGTGCTATTCGTACCTCCGTGACTTATTTCACAGGTACCCACCGGGTAACGTTAAAAATGAGTAACAGTTTCTGGTCTTGTTGTGGGTGACGGGTATAGTCACCCAGAGTCCTGTCATTAGAAAAATAAAAGTCACCGTATTATTGGTGTTAAAATATATAAAATATACATTCAGATAGTAAATACATATATAGGAACTACTTTGATATACCCTTACCCCAAATCGGAAATTTGGCGACTTTTTTCTTGCCAAGATGGATTCTCGCTAAATTAACACAAATTAATAACAAAAAAAACTTATATAAAAAAAAAGTACAAAATACAAGAAAATACTAAATTTAACAACAGTAAAAACCTAAAAGCTGAAAAAATTTAAATAGGCAACACCAAAATAAGAAACAGCAACCCTTAAAAGACCGTAGGGACTGCCAGATTTGGCACTTAATTTTTGGGGGATATATCAAAGTTGTTTCTATAGATATGTATGTGTGTGTGTGCAATATTTTTTAAACAAGAAAAATAACGAAACTTTTTGAAATAAACAAACTGTTTAAAATAATTTGAAAAGGCACTATTTGCATTATAATATAATATATAAATATAATAATTATTATTATTTAATTAATAATATAATATTATAATATAATATATTTTTCATTAGTTACATATGAAAGTATTTTTGTTTTTCTTAACATTTAAAAATAATTCGAATACGTAGCAAAAAAGAATAATTTCAAACAAAAATAAAACAATTAATATCAAATTTTTAAAAAATCGGTTTTTCATTGCTTTTAAACAATAATTGCAAAAAAAAAAAATAATAATAAATCTACTATTTAAATTTACTATTTTAAAAAATTTTTACAATATTTTTGGCGGCTCTTATATTTTAGAATCATGAATAAATTTTAAAGTATAAGAATAAAAATGACTTCGAAATAATCCTAGATGTAAATAAATAAGACGCTCTGAAAGAGGAAATTTATTCAATGTAATACTTTGAAACTTCAAAATAGAAAATTTTCAATATTTTCATTTAAACTGTAACTGCTATGCACATTTGTAACTACTGCTCCGTTCTCACCGTCGGTTGCCATAGTAACAGTCCCTTTTTCGGATCAAAGGATATTAAAGTTGTCTCCTTTAATTTTTACGACTGTCTATTACTGTGTCTCGTTTCTTGCTTGAAAAACCCAGTTCCATAAGTTCCACAAATAACTTAATTTTCAAAAAAACTAATCCCTTCAATTGTTCCTTTATGTTTTTGCACGTTTTATTCCTCTTTTTCAATTAATTAAGTGGGAAAAAAGATTTCGTCAAATGTGCAAAAGAAAGACATAAATTAATATTTCGCTTTATAAGCACAATCGTTTTATGGAAATGTATGTATAGAAAAAAAAAATTATAATGCGGGAAGCTCGAACTGTTTCACGAACTACATCACATGTGGAACAGTTCAGATTGATTGTGAATGGAACAAAGAACGAGAACTAGAACTACGTGCAGCTTTCGGGTGGAATGAAAAGCTCGTAAAAAATGTCCGAACAATACGGGGAACTTTAGAACGAACGCTAAAATATCTTCTTTAGAATATAAACAGGTGCATAAGCGGGCAACGAACAAGGCAAACGATCTTTTTTCAGTGAAATAGGTTAGGAAGCGATTACTTTTAACAAACGATAATTTTTTAAAAAAAAAAAAATTGTTCTTATTAAGTTTATATATTTGCTGAATGACTTTTATTCGAGAAATAATCTGAATTTTAGGAATATTTTTACTGTTATTTGGTTTTATTTGGACTTTTTTCTACTTTAGAGTCGGACAATGGACTGTTGTTTACAGGCTGGAAACACATTCTATGAAAATGTTTAGAAATTTTTATTTTCAATTATAATCATATCAAGAACACAAAATTGATCAAACTCCATATTTTCCGACTGTATTCAGTTCCAAATTAAGCAAATATGAAAATGAAATATTACTCGCTGCATAAAAATTGCGTATTGTCGATTTTGGTAATTGTACTGCATAAATTAACCCTGGAATATTATAAACAATGGCCGTGCTTCTTAACTTTTAATTGAAATTAAGTGATGAAAATGATGCCGGATTGAGCAGTTACTTATAAACTTACGAATCTCATCAAGTAGAAGGGTTTTACACACTGACACATGAAGAATATTAACCAGTCATCATAAGTTAAAAGAAAATCTCAAAAATGATGATAACACAAAAAGTTATGCTGGCAAAAGTTATTATGGTATGAAACTTATAAACATGATACAACATATAAGAAGGTACAACATAGCTTAAAAATCAATCACTAAACAATTATGGTGTTATAAAAATTAGCATGAGTATACAATAAACAAATAGGAAGTGTTAGTTAGGTTTAAGAAAGATATCTTTAATATGCGTATGATCCCCTATAGAAGCAATACAACACATGCAGTGATGTGTGATACTCACCATTTTGCAGTCTATTATTTGTGTAGGTAGTGCGAGCCATTGCTCTTCCAAAGCAATTGAAAGCGTCACTAGGATCCTAGGAGGGGATTGAGAGCGACTATACGTCGTCCTAAAGTGTCTCAAACATGCTCGATTGGGTTAAGGTCCGGTGATCGAGCTGGCCACAGCATGCGTTCAATTGTTTCCTGCTCAAGATAAGCAATCAAGGTACGAGCCTTGTGTTTTCTCGCATTGTCATTCTGTAGCATGAAAGCATCACTTTCGTGCACCGGCTCAAGGGCGCACATAAGCATCCAGGATGTTATTTCTATACGTGTGAACATTAATATTTCCAAAGGTAAAGATATGGAAATGTGGGCAAAAGATATACCACCCCAAACACAGGTGCTACCGGATCCGTATGGATCCCTTTATGGAAGAAATCGAGTTTCACGTTCCCTACAAATAAAAATGCGCCTACTATCGCTTTCGAGACTAAACCTGGACTCATACATAAAGAGAACAGCCCCTCATTGACCACACGTCCAGTGGACATGATGACGTTCTTTTTGCAAACGTTCCTGTCTATAGCGTGACGTGTGTGAAACGTAAATGACTGATCGCCCCTCGCATAAAGATCACGTTCGTGAAGCGTTCGATTGATCTGGATAGCAATTTTCTGGAACTTGAAGCGAGAGATCTGAGTTCAGCCGGAGTTGCTGTTCTGTTCCTTAGCACGCTTCATGGCAATTTTTAATCATCAGCATTCGTGGTAACACGTGGCTGTCCTTGGCTGAACCTCCTGGATACCGAATCCGTGCTTAGAAATCGTTGCCAAAGTCTATGAATCACAGATGAGTTCCCAATCAGCCATGTAGCCAGCCACTTCTATCTGACGTTGTACTGTTTCTAGTCTCCCAATAGCTGAGCATCGAAATTGTTCGTTCAACTGATGTCTGGAGGCCACTGTTGCAATTCCGCTGTGCCAGATTTCTAATCTCAGACACGCACCGACAGTTGCCACCTTTCTCTGAGACATACATTTTTATGCTCTCCTCAAATGACGTATTCAGACAGCACTATTTAAAATAATGTTGTCTTGTTCAATTTCTCTTACTTACCAACATAATCAAATTTCATTGAAATTGGCTTATTTTTGGGAAAGTTATCGCTATTTTGGGGATTTTTCCTTCCTTTTTAGTAACCAGTGTCTGTAAGCTTTTTTAATGTTGTTGTTGTCGTGTGCCAGCCAGGCTGGCAATATGGAGTGCGCTGCTCCACTTTTCCAACTGAACCATATTTGGTGTAGAGTCCGATTTCTTCAGTACACACATGCCATAGCCCGTTTATAGGGTAGGCAACCATTCACACACAAAGAAAGGACAAAG
>JAPDSC010017794.1:396988-411726 GCA_026290005.1 Latrodectus geometricus
CCCATCTGTAGTCAGGTACGCTAACCACTAGACAGGTTGGGCGGCAGTTTTTTTAATAAAATGATTATTTGGAATCTCAACAACTATAAATGTATAGCTGTGAACGCTAGCACCAGATTGTACCTCATATTTAACGGGTTATGAATGTTGGTCTATCACCAAGCGCCTCTAATTTTGAACCATTATCTAGTGACAAGATCACTCCTGAGCTGGCTCCCTCCTCTCCACACTCACGTGGCACCAGCGCAGAAAGATTTTTAAATGCTTAAGAATTTTTAAGATCCTGCACTAAAATATCCAGAAGTAATCATTATTGTATTATCAATGCCTGTCACATATATTGGACATTTGAGGCTGCTTGGTAAGGTAAAACATTGTTCTTAAGTTCGGAAGATAGCTAGTTATTCGCACTTAACTCAAACGAAGACTGTGTAATCTTTCTCTGCATTTCTCCTTTGTTGTGGTGTGAAAGTTGGGACACCAGTGAGAACTAAGTTTTATCAGATGAAGAAGGGATTAAAGACACGAAAAAATTATTTACTACAAGAAAAGGAACATAGGTTTTTGTTGCAAAGATTTCGGTTAGAACACATGATTTCGTGGAATGCTTTTTACTTTTGTGGAATGACTATGGCAACCTCCAAAGCCAATTTTGTATATTAGGCTCAGTAATCGATAAATACCTTTCTTCTTTTTGGATTGCTAAATCAATCCTTCCCATTTCTAAGATTGTTTTCTCGAATAATTTAAAGCAAGATCAATTAAAAATGTCAGAAAAAAAAATTCAAGAACGAATTAAGAAATGTTACGTATCTACTTGCCAAAAATTCTTACAAATTATTATCTTTTGTTAAGGGTTCCAGTTAAATTTATTGTAATAGAGAATATTTAAACTACTCACATATATACAAAAGACAACAATTCTTTATTTATGAACTGAAGCAACGAGATATTTTCTAGGACTATTCAAATAATTTTTCTATGTAAAAAGTTTTCTGAAAGCTAGAAAAAAGTATCAATATTAGTAACAATGAAAAGAGGGAATCCATATTTGAGTTAAGAGCCTTAGTTTTATAAAAGGCTTCATTTATTCTCGTGTTTTTGTTGTTTAAAGCATTCAACAAAGTAAACCTTTTAATATCCATTTGTCCCGACACGATATTCATAGGGCGGTTACTATGGATACAGGTTATGACGTCATAAGAGAATCATTATTCTTTCCACCCACTTGCAAGCATTAGCATTTTCGTGGGAATTTAGATACATTTAATCCGTATTTATTTATTTCTTAAAAAAACTATTCGTTGTGTTGTATTTTTAACTCTTTATATTGCCGAATGATCGGTAATGGACAGCTATTTATTCTAATTCCTCTGGATCGCTTGCTTTCTGCTTTGTTGAGTTGAATTACTTGGCAAATTCGAATTTAATACTTCTGATATGGCTTTTTTTTTTTTTTTTTTTTCTTTTTTAAGAATTAGTGTGAGATTTAACGTTATAACATTTAAGCACATACAGAAATTTCCCTGTTAAATGTGAGAATGTCTTTTGTTAAAAATAAAATAATTTTAAGATTATGAATTAAATATTTTATGTATGTTTCGAATAAATTTCATGGAAAATCTGAAAGGACTTTTCAGAAAGAAATACCTTTTTTAAATAAGTACTTTTTAATAGTATAAATAAAAAATAAAAAAATACAAATTGTAAAAATTTGTTTTCTTTTGTAAAAAAAAAATTGCTCATTTTGGACAAAATTTAAGTATTTAAGGTACTGCAGGAAAAGACGAAACACAATTTAAAAATTTTATTCCGTCGAGGACTTACACGAATGAGTTTAGACCACGTGATTCCAAATTTCAAATTGATTGGCTGTAAATTAAATTTTATGGAAAATAACAATTTAAGAGATCAGAATTAAATAAATGAATAAATAAACTAAAGAAAATTTTTTCTTTACTTTTTTTATTTAATTTTATTATTTTGAACTGTATTGAAAAATGTGATTTATACTACAATATCTTTCTGAGATTATTTAATTATTTTATTTACTTTATTTGTATTTTTATAATATACCTGTTTCTTTTTTTATATTGACCGTATAGTTATTTGAAATGCTATTATTTGTGCAATAAAAAAAGCACACTATTTAAGGCTCATTGAGTCTTAAAGTTCTAAAATTAGTATTCATAAAAAATATTGAATGCAAGAAATATTCCTATTCTTGCATTTAGGACTGTAAACTTCCATCCAAAGGTAAAACCCATCCATCACGACAAAAGACAGACACATTTATTAGGAAAAATGATTTTTTCGAATTGTAATTAGTACGCAAGAAATATACTTTACAATTTCCCCATCGGCAATATAGTACCATCTTTATAAGCTTATTCATATTTCGGCATTTTCCAAGAGTCTTATTTTGATGGGTAATCTTGACTGTGTATAATCTATACCCTAATTTATAGATTATATATAGAGATAGTCTATTTTGTGTAGATGGGTCATAAAGTAGATTAGAAATTCGAAGACTAAATTTGTTTAAATTATACTATCCACAAAACTGATATCAAAACTTTTGGTAAGAAAAAGAACCAGGTGGTAAGATTACTTATTTTTTAACATGAGTTTAGAGACTACTATTTTCACGAGGTTGTACCTTTCTTCTTGAATTACAGTTGCAGTTAGCAGATGATAGGAGGTAATAATCAAAGATCACAATGGCAGAAAAAATTGATAGAAGTATAGTTTGAAACCATATGATCCAGCAAAAAAACAATGATTCCCACTTGCCTTATACTCAAATCCGTCAAACAAGGAGAAAAGCATATAATATGCACTATGAAGATTTCGAAGCCTTATCAAATGATAAAGAATACATATTGCCGCAGGGATTAAGGTCTACGGATTTTGAAGGCCAGAGTAGATATTAAGAATTCTCAACAAAAAGTTGTAGTCATGACGTGAAGCAGAAATCCGTTGGAATTACTGTTGCCATATATCCGATCTGCAACGAAGGAACATCCATGCTTAAATCCCCTTCTAAAGGAATAAATTCCAAAGCATGCCAGGGAAATATATTTCTATAACAATAATGCCTTCTTCACTTTTTTGATGATGAAGTCGTGCTTAATTGTCTGAGAGATATTTGAAGACGAAAATCTTCTGATTAATCTTAGCTGATAAACCTAGCCTTCACAGATACATTCTAATAGAAAATTCATCTGAAAAACTAACCTTTTCATATTTTTAATACACAATATTTATATAGTGACTGATGTGAATTAAGTCAATGAAACACTAACTACTGTCTTCATATTCATCAATCACTATATTGCAACTGTTAAAATGGGAGAATTGAACTTAAACAGTGTTAAAATTCGTTACCTTAACCGTCGATTCTTCAGTCTTCGAAACTCCTACAAGTTCATACAGATGTCGAAGTAAATACAGTCATTAATGCATATATGCATTAATATATTCAATATTTTAAACACTACTAAAATTTAGAAGGGATATTGGCAACGAATGTTACTTAAATGGAAATACTTTTCAAGATCATGAGGTGTAAAGTAAAATTGTTATACTACACTTTTCAGTTAAATGACAAAGGCAATTATTTCCTGCTTAATTTTTTTCCAATGGCGGGCAATTGGGTGATTAACCCTTTTTTAGCCACAACAAGGCCGGAAACTGCTACTCATTTGTCGTTACCCGGTGGGCACCTGTGAACCAAGTCACGGAATCGAGTATCACTACCCACGTCACACCACCACAAACCCGTTTATAGGGCGGGCCATATTCATCGTTCACTAGAGGAAAGGACAAGAAACACATAGGAAGAGAAAGACATCAATGCCCGAGCCGGGACTCGAACCCAGGTCCTCCCCATCCGTAGTCAGTTTCGATAACCACTAGATAGGGTAGGCGTCACTCTTGAGTGCTTATAATTATACAATTTTTAAAACTATTTTAAAACTCAAAATATAATACACAAGTATGATTGAATATTTCACGAAATCAGATATTGGCAAGTGCAATCGAGCAACTATTCCACAATCACGTAAAATGGGAGATTTTGTCATCTTCTTATCCTCACACCAGTAGGGACAATCGAGCACGTATTCCACAGTCACGTAAAATGGGAGAATTTATCATCTTCTTATCCAAACACCAGTAGAAAGGTTAACATAATTCAACTGATTCTCTACGTTGATAGAGTTAGGGCAGCGATAGCCAAATTGGTTAAGACGCCTTTCTCATTATCGGAGGGTACTGAGTTCGAATCCCAACATATCCGTACCTCCGTCGTGTTCATTAAAGGCGGCGAGGGCGCATTAAATAGGTTGTGGTCGCGTCTTTTAATTGAAATGTTATTTCTAAAAGTGGCTAGTCAAGTATTGGGTGTCTTCTGCTTCTGAATTATGTTTCCCTTCCATCTAATTGATAGAGCCAAATTCTGAGCAAGGAAAGTATATGTTGATGGATATGCAGCATAATACAAAATATATTAAAAATACTTTATTACTTCACATTTTTTATACTTAAATAACACTAAAAAATATTCGCAATTAAAACTAGCTAATATAGGGTAAAATTTAAAAATTTTGAAATTTCCAAATAAACACTTCATAATTTTAGTGTAATTATCTCTCAATAACAAAATTATATAACAACTTAATCATGAATCATTTGAAAATAAATAATTAAATTTTCTTAATTAGTTAGTTCTCTATTAACACCTGGGAATAGATATTTTTTATTTGAATTTCATATATTTATATATATTTATTATATTTATTTATTATAATATATATTTCATATATTTATATATATTTATATACATTATATTTATCATATATTTATATAAAAATTATATTTGTCTATAAATTTTGCAGTTGAGATTGAATAAAAATGATCAGGTATGCAAATGGAATTTCAACAACCGGTTACTTCGAATTCATTTAAATATTTTCACCGGTTCTGCAGAACCGGTAGCGATCGACAGAATCACACAATCGCTTCTTGCATCAGGTCCACAAAGTTTAATCAATATCTGCCAATTGATAGTTTTTAAATGACTATTGCATGATAATGACATATGTGTGTTCTCTTAAAAAAATATTCTGTTGAAGATGTCCCTGTGCTGGTCATTCCAGTCCTTTTACCTTGGCCCGGTATAAGAGCGAAATTGATGCTTACTACAAGTTGCTGGTATCGATTAAAAGTAATTTAAATACTTGAAATAATATTCTTTATCGAATTTATTATTCTCAAATACCTCATACTTGAGATAAAAAAGGAATTCTAAGATAAAATATGATTTGCAATTTTACACATACAAAAGAACTATTGTGGATGTTAATGTAACGGTATATATTCAGAGCATGATTTTGCATAACGAGTACCCAACACTGAATTTTTGAGACACGATGTTTTAGATTATAGACACAAAAAGATTTTGGGTACTCATGTGTACTCATAGTTTTCATCAATAGTACAGATTCTTGATAAAGTTAGAATATTTACAGAAAATAATTAACTATCAAGGAGTAGTGATCAATTAAAAAATTTTAATATTAGTTTGGGGAAAAAGTTATCCATTATTTTTTCAGTAGACGTCTGTAGTGATCGCTATCTCGTGAGGTATCTATCAAACAATTTCAGATTTATGATCGTTGGAAAGGTGACATTTGACACTAAAATATCCTCTTGCGGTTTTTTGTTTGATTAATTCAGTTATGAGTACAAGGTATCAAAAATGGAAGACAACAAACAGAAAATTCGATACATTTTCGTTTTTCTCTTGTAACGGCAAAGATAGCCGGGTGGCTAAAATTGTGAAAGGTGTTAATCGTCCTATATAAGATTTTAACAACCAGTTACGTACAATTTTTGTTTCGTCGATTCCGTTTGGGTATTTGGATACTAAAGATGCACCTCGCATGGATACAACATCGTCGAGAATGTCTATAAAATATCAAAAATGATCAAACTTGACAGCATGTCAGCAGTCGTAGCTTCGCACAAGACCTAAAAATCTACATGAAAACTGTTTTAAACCTTTTTACAAAGCGAATCTGAAAGAAGTTACAAAAAGTTCACGTAAAAATAATGGATTTCTTTTTCCCCAAACTAATAGTTAAATATTTTTAATACATGGCAATTTATATATTCTAATATGTAGTAAATTTGAAATGTCTACATTTTGTAAAAATAAATTTTAATTATAAATGTTTATTAATTTTTAATCATATTGTGGTTGTTTCTTTCGTTATAGTTGAGGTCATATGTGCGTAACTTTATTTTACTTATAATTGGTCTGTGAGTTAAACAAATAATCGTTTTCACTAATAATGTTGAATACACAATTTTGTCCACCCATTAAAAACAAGTCAATTTGTCAGTGGGCTCTTCAGTGAGCAGTTGGAAAGAAAATTTAGTCAATCAATATCTTAGTGGGATTGGTTATTTTTATATATTATTGGATATTTGTCTCTCTTGATACCGCCATTAAAAAATAAATACTCATGAATCATTAAATAAAGATAAATTTATATATTTCATGTAGCATGTAAAGCACTTTGAATATTAATATTTGATTGCTTATACCAGCAATATATACATCATAACATCCACTTTATAGTTAGTTTAAATCGGCAAGGATGATTTAAATGTTTTTTTTTTTTCTTTTTTCATTCATAAAACCAAAAATCTTAAAAGGAGCCGTTTTGATTGGCTCTTACCTTTTTAAGATGCTATTAAAGTTAGTAGTTGGATAATTGAAATCAGAGTTTAGGCAACATAACTGTGGTTAAAATGTTGCAGTAATAAAAAAAATGCCCATAACTTACTTATAAAAGAATTAATTTTCATATAATCAAAGAAAATATAAGCCAGAGGGAATCCATTCACAAGTACACGACACTTCTAGTATATTTCTCGGTTGATAGATTCAGTTACGTTTCCATTTCCATTACACAAGTGCGATTAAATCAATTTAAATGTCAACTTAGAACTCAGGCTACGGAAACCAATTGATGGATGACTCTGATCATTAGAGGGTAATCATTCTCTCACATTCCAAGCAAGATTGATGGATTGATTAAGTGCAGCACTTTAGACGTTTGTCCCTATTGAATATGTCTATGGCAATAATTTATGTATGCTGAGGGGGGGAAAACATAATTTTTATGGGTAAGATTAGACAAATTCTAAAGAATTTGATTACAAAATGATTTTCTTTAGTTCATTTTGCTACAAAAATAATAAAATAGCAGTTTTGAAATATATATGTTTTTTTTCACCTTTAATGGCTTTAATAAGGATAAAACAGTTGGATTTATGGATAAACATGCTGGAAAAATTTAAGATTTGGAAAAAATGAGGAATATTATTTTTCCCATGCTATATTTTGTACTTAAATCGGAAAAAAAATTCATAAAAGAAAGTAATTAGAAATACACTACTGGTCATTAAAATTGCTACACCAGGAAGAAATGCAGATAACAAAATGATATTTATTGGACAAATATATTATACTAGAAATAACAAGTGATTAATTTTTCAAAAAACTTGGCAGGATAGATCCTGAGAAATCAGTACCCAGAACAACCACCTCTGGCAGTAATAACAGCAGTTATACGCCTGGGCATTGAGTCAAACAGAGATTGGATTGCATGTACAGGTACAGATGCCCACGCAGCTTCAACACGATGCCACAGTTCATCAACCGTAGTGACTGGCGTTTGGTGACGAGCCAGTCGCTCGGCAACCATTGACTAGACGTTTTCTATTGGTGAAAGATCTGGAGAACGTGTTGGCCAGAACAACAGCCGAACATGTTCCGTATCAAGGAAGGTCCTTACAATACCGGCAACATGCGGTCGGGCATTATCCTGCTGAAACGTAGGATTTCGCAGGGCTCGAATAAAGGGTAGAGCCAAGGGTCGTAACACACCAGAAATGTAACGTGCACTGTTCAAAGCACCTTCAATGCGAACAAGAGGTGACCGAAAAGTGTATCCAATGGCACCCCATACCATCACGCCAGGTGATGGGCCAGTCTGACGATGATGAATGCACGCTGCCAGTGTGCGTTCACCACGATGCCGCCAAACACGGATGCGACCATCATGATGCTGTACACAGAACCTGGATTCATCTAAAAAGATGACGTCTCGCCATTCGTGCGCCCAGGTTTGTCGTTGATCACACCATTGAAGGCGCTCTTGTTTATGACGCAGCGTCAAGGGAAAACGCAGCCATGGTGTCCAAGCTGAGAGTCCATGCTGCTGCAAACATCGTTGATCTGTTCGTGCATACACTAGTTGTTATCCAAATGACCCCGTTTCTTGACTCGCGGCTCGTGATGTAGTTGCACGATCAATGACGGCCATGCGGATAATATGCCTATCTTCTCGGCTGCTAGTGATAGGTGGACGTTGAGATCCCGCATGGCGTTCTGTTTACCGTCCTGAATCCATCGATTCCATATTCTGCTAACAGTCATTGGATCTCGACCGACGCGAGCAGCAATACTGCGATAACATAAACCGCAATCCCGGTACGCTACAATTCGACCTTTATCAAAGTCAGAAACGTGCTGGTACGCATTTCTCCTTCTTACACGAGGCATCACACCAACTTTTCACCTGGCAACAACGTTCAAATGCAATTTGTGTATGAGGAAGCGGCTGAACAATTTCCTCATTTAAACACAATGTAGGTGTCGCTACTGGCGCCTGCTTTGTCTGATTGCGCTGAAAAGCTAATCATTTGCATATCACAGCACCTTCTTCCTTTCGTATAAATTTCACGTCTGTAGCATGTCACCCATTTGGTGTAGCAATTTTAATGGCCAGTAGTGTATAATGCTCTTAATTGTTTATTTATGGAAATGCTATTACCATATTTATGGTAACTCAAGTGCAATCTTGAAAATGTAAAAAAATTCATTTTTTCCCGGTTTTAGGAAGCCGTGAGTGCAATGCATTACAATTGACCCCATGCTCACTGAAAAGAAATTCCTTGGAATTAAGTGAGGAGGATTGATTTAACTATCGTTTTCAGTTAGAGTTTCTAGTTTCTATAAATTTGCTTGCAAATCACAACTCGTTTGAAGAAGAAAAGAATTAGGTTCAAAACCAAGTACTACAGAAAAACAATTCTTTGAGGTGGTCACCTATTTTGTATTTTCGTGTGAGAATTTATCAAGCATTTATATCTTCCAGTTTAGCATTCTAAAATATTTGTAATTTTTTAAGAACGTGATAGAAATACACTCAACATAATAACTGTAATATTAAATTTTTTTTTTTATTTCAGTACAGGGAGATCTCTTTTTAAGTGACAGTGTTTAGAGCACCCTGTACCCCTATCTAATAGCCGAAATGGCACCAAACTTGGTATTTAGACTAATCAAAACATAAAAATAAGGATTCCGTAAAAAAAAAAAAAAAAAAAAAAAAAAAAAAAAAAAAAAAAAGTTCTAAAAATCACCGCTAGGGCATTTTGTGGCGCTTTACAATAATAAAGAAAAGAAAAATACTAACGCATACAATCATACAGTTAAATTATTAATGTTTATTTACTACATTAACTTCCATGGTGAGGATAATAGACCACATTCAATGTGAGCACCGTTCTCGGAAATAACAATAATAATACGTAATTTTTTCTGGTTTGAAATTCCGGAAGAATTGTGGATGTGTATTACATTGATTCATATAATACAGCTTCACCAGTAACGCACTTCCGGTAACGTGAGAGGCACACTAGAGTTCGTTTATTTCAGCTGAGATTAATTGTCGGAGCTGCCTATTACTTTTTTTTATAGCTCCTATTACATGTACTGTTATAGCATTACATTTACATTTTTCTAGGATACCTGCGTTTTATGGTAATTCTCGTTATTATAAACTACAGCAGTGCCACAAAATACCCTTGCGGTGAATTTTGGAACTAAATTTTTTTTTTATGGAATCATTTTTCCCTTGTTTTGATTAGTCTAAATACAAAGTTTGGTGCCATTTCGGCTATTAGATCGCGCTACTGGGCGTTCCAAACACTATCACTTTAAAAAAGATCATTCTGTATATTAATGCAAATCAAATAAAATTTCTTGTTAATTTTTGGAAACAAGCATTTTCTTTATTCGATGTAGATAATATCGTTTTCTTATTAAAAATTAAGTTTACGATAAATAAAAATCATATTTTATAGTTAATCTACTCAGGGTAATACAAAAAGTAATTTTATCTCTTTTCAAAAATTCTTATTGAACCAATGTAATAAATGTAATTAGCACGAATCACAAACCGGAGCGTCATCTAGCGAAAATTCTCTAAATTTTAAAACAGACGATATTTTAATATTACAATGTGGGAAAAGAGTGCATGTTCTAGAAAACTTTGCAGTATGGATTTAATTCAATCTCGTATAAGTTTAAAACTAAATTACACTATACTTAGACTAGAGCTATTATTTTATATCAGCATAAATTAATCCTCTTGACTTCTTTTAACAGAAGTAGGAACTTAAGAGTCCAACCCCATTTTTATTAATGTTTCAAAACTTTTTTTCAAAAACATTTTTTTGTGTATTGGAGTGAAGCATTACACACGATTGTAATTTCTTGTTTTTACTATGCATCTCATAGATTTCAATATTCATTTTTAAAATATTTATGTTAAAAATAGGTATCAACATATTTCTGACAATAATTTTCAGTAAATTTTTATGATTGAAAATTCTTCAAATGACAAACAATGGTGACTTGTCAAAGTCTATTCATGGAAGAATAAACAGATTAATAATAATAATGATCCGTGTAAAAATAGATAAATCAATTTGAAATATTTAAAAATACTACTGGCTTCAGAAAAAAATTTTAACAAGAAATTTTATTTATATAAAATTATCCAATATAAAATTTACTTTATATAAAATTATCCAATATAAAATTATCCCATGAGCATTAAATTGAACTATTGTCAGTATAATTGGATACAGTAGCTTATTTAACTGTAAGGAAGCTAAAATATTTTTACAGTGCTAATTTATGTATTTTTTTTCTAAGGCACGCGTTACAGTATATAAAACATGCAATTTAAACGAATGGAAATAATCCCGAAAAAATTAAGTGATCATTTTACTTTGATTCTTCTAAATAAAACAGTTTTCTACTTAATTATGAGTTCACAAATCGTGAAAAGGAAAAGAGGAAAGATTATTTATTATAAAATATTAGCCGTATCAGGGCGTATGACATTCGGATTAACATAAATTGCACGAACGAGAAGAAACTTAAACAAGCTTTTTCGAAATAAAAATGTCATTCAATAATATATAAATTATATAAGTGCATTTGAAGAATAGTTTGAACAGTTATTTGTCGAAACTTATCTGATAAATTAAAATTCTAATACTTTTCCCAAGTGCACAAACTTAATATTACTCAATAATTCATGAAAAAAAAAATTGGCTTTGAATCGTACCACAATTTCTTTTTTAATTCTCTCTGTATGATATGTTCTTTCACGGCTTATATTCGATTATTTTAACCATTAAAAAAATATTTTACGTATTTCTTAGTTTTAATAATTGCATTATAATTTTTAACACTGAATCTATGTGTTTCCATGCAATTTTGTGTTTTAGCTTTTTTTGAAATAACTAATTTTAAAAAAGGAAGTAAATATTTTTTTTATAACTTTAGTTATCTTTGTTTAAAATCTAGAAGGTGACATCATGCCCTAATTTATAACGCACACATTAAGATATAAATTAATACAGATAATCAATCTAAATATTTATGTATCTATCACTTCATTACAGCACTCATGTGCAATTCTTCTCACCATATGGTGATTCTCCCAGGAACAATCAATTATTGAAGTTAATTATCATAACTATTCCAAGATTAAACCTCATTGTAACATACTCAAACAACTGAGGAAATGTGTTTTCTCATATTATCATTAAATTAGCTGGACTAAATATCTCTTCCCTCATGAATTTCTTCGTAAATGTAAATTTAGTGTGATAATGATAATTTAAACTCCTAAAATAATTATATTTTCAATGACTCCAAAGGTAATATTAATAAACTCATCTACAGCAAAATAAAACAATAATGATTTTGTATAGATTTTAAAAGAAAAAGTTACCATAAACTATTATTTGTTACTGTTTGAAACCTTCAATAGTTTTGGTGACAAAAAGCAATCTGTATTAATGTCCCATGAAATTTTTAATAATACAATCTCAGCTTTCAAGAACTTATTTTCAAATGAAAATATTTTTAGTATCTTTTTAGAATGGTTTTGAAGAAGAAAAATTTCAGTTAATTCATTAATTATTATTAATCAAAACATTACATAGTAAGTATTAACTAATAATAAATAAATTAATAAAATGTTAACTAATGATAAATTGTTAAAAATGTTGAATAGATTATATCTCAGAAGAAAATTTTAAAAGGAATTATTGATTGTAATTAAAATGGTTTGAATAAAATTATAAATTAAATTACAAGACAAATCGATATTAATTACGAATTTGTAATATATATTGCTAATAATGGGCATAGGTAAGTAGAAAAGGAAAATAAGTATTGCACCTTAAAGTATTCATATAAATACTTTAAGGTGCAATATTTATTTATTATATTGCAAGTAAGTATTATTTTTATTAAACTTTGTTGCTGGAAGTTGAATAAAAATTCTTGTGCAATAAAAATAATTTTCATTCATCTGCTTGGTTTTCTTCTAATAAATTGGAACTTAAAAGCCCACTTAATCTGACGTCATATATAGAAGTCACATATTTGAGAATTTCAATCGTCTGCAAAAAAAAAAAAAAAAAAAAAAAAAAAAAAAAAATAGAACCAAACGATATTTGATTTGTTAAAGCCTTTGAAATTCTTTCTCAGCATAAAATGGCTAGAGATCGATTTTCGATCCGCTAAAGCGGACGATTATGAAAGGGTAAGGAACTGAAAGGCTTCTGACACGTGTTTGCCCCAAATATGAACTCGTGAGGGAATCATATCCTAATTTTTTTTTTTTGTTGACCACCGACAATTGATTGGTTAAATAAAATAATAAATTCATTGTAGTTGCTTGGGAAAGATAATGATTGGGCAATCTTTTTCTAGAGGCCAGAGTGTTCGAAAACTACTGGTTTGGATTCAAGAAATAAAACTTTTTTCGACAAAGTGATGGTTTTAAAAATATATATATATACAAGTGAAGAACAAGTTTCCCACTTTTTTTACAACAATTTTAAATTTTTAAAACTTTTGAATCTCAACTTTTTGAAGTTTATATCTTCAATAATCCGAGAAAAATAAAATTTTAATAATTCAATAAATGCAAAATTGTTTAGAATGAAATGGGATATGAAATTCACATGCGCGTATAATCATAACTATTAATAATTTAGAATCACACGTGGATTTTTATTTTTTGACTTTTAATCTATAAATAATTTATTTCTTGTTTTGCATTTTTATCAAATATCATACAACTTTTTAGAAGCTAATATAAAGCTTTTAAACCAACAAAATCATTATATATATATATATATATATATATATATATATATATATATATATATATATATATATGCTTTTATTAATTATTATCAATATTTTAAAAATTTAATGAAATATTAATTTAAGTTGAAGTTTTGAAAAAATCTGGAGTTGGAAAAAAATTGAGCAAAAAAAGATCAAAATATTGCACTTTAAAACTATAAACTATTAAAGTATGAAAGTAAAAAAAAGCAATTATGTAAAAAGGAAAATTTTTATAAAACTTTTGACCCAAAAAACTGCACTATTCTATTTTATATAATTTTAAATAAATTTTTTTAATTAATTTATAATAAATTTTCTAAATAAATTTATTTATATAACTCGCGTGGTTTAAAAGTAATTTACTTCATTGTGAATAATATTAAACTTTCTAAGAGGGGTCACAAAATTATTTATTTGAATATTTTTGCATACTTTTCTCAACAAAATATATAAAATAAGTAACTTTTCGGACTTGCCGCATCCAAATAAACACTTTTCCTGCCGTTAACTTTAATACCTGGGGAAAATTCTTCACTCTTTAACGAAACTACTAATTATTCAATAAATTTTATTCCCTAGAAGTTAGCCCTGCGGTTACATTGTACCCTAATGCTTTTCCGAAATTGCGTATTCTTGGACAGTAAACCTATTCGAAATTAATTTCCCAGAAAACAAAGGATTCGATGTCACGTGGACAGAGAATCTGAATCCGTTGCTGGAAAGTATAGCCTGAAGCCCATCGATAACAATTATAGACTCCTGGTGCTTACGTCATCCATTAAATAAAGCCTAGCAATCTGATCACATATCTGCAACAAAGTCTGCTCCGCATTTTGGACTTAGCATGGCACAAATCAATCAAATCTCGAAAGCAGGGCTTCCTCCCAATAAAGGTCTGCCCAGAGTTTATCCGTTGCGTTGTATAATAAGCAAAATGTTCCTTCCATATAGGGGACAGACCAGTTTGCATGTTGCGTGATCGCTGCTGCCCACCCACCGATCACCCCTGCATTTCCTCTTCGGCCCTATTGTTCGATATTGAATCATGGGAACAGGGGGATTTGATCCTACACTAGATTTGGACTTCGCCCAGTTTTTTTATACGCGAAATTAAATTTATACACAAGAGTGACCTATTCTGCAATTCAACTCTTGT